>JAKGSA010000019.1:239581-329997 GCA_033558755.1 Philaethria dido | reverse complement strand
GCCCATAGACATCTACAACACCAGAGATGTTGTAGATGCGTTGCCAACCTAGAGGATACTGATGGAAGGGGGGACAATGTAGTAGTCCACTATCAGAACCACCACATTTTGGGGAAAGGATGGGTGGGAAAGGGGAAAATCTGGCTTACATGCCATCGAACCGGAACACATCATTAGATATTTGGCGGTTCGTCTTTGACATGATAGTGGTCGCGAGCCAGTCGGAGGACGAACCTCCTACCACCTAACAAAGTTATATATGTAATTAATATTAAATAACCATTTTCAGTTACATAAATTGTTTAGAACGAGGAGTTGAATTTTCATGAAAAACGATCATGTGTAATGATTATAATTAAATAAGAATAATGATTTTATTTTAATTATATACTATGTTTGCTCTTTTTGTTTAGACAAAGCGCAGCGTTAAACTTCGCTTAATAATATCTCAAAATTGGACGGAAAGTGGAGAACGGAGAGTGTTAAAAATAGCTTTTCTGTCTTTTTACCTTAAACAATATCTAATTTTCATTAAAACATTATAGTAAATAATGAAAAGATATAAAGCAGCTTAACGTTTTCTCCCGCATATAGATATTCAGCTAGAACCTAATCTTCCACTCTCTACCCGATTTTAACGTGTTAGTTGCGTAACTTAACGCCGCAAAGTGCTAGAGCATAGAAATAATAATAAATTTCAACCCACATACCGTTCTTAAAAAAACACCCACACACAAAGTCATTCGATAAAGCTCAAAACTCATAGCTACAAATATTTTTAATTTAATTAACAATTAAATATAGCACGTGTCGAGTGTTGCCACTCTACAGTAATTATTTCCTACATCCCACCTCTCGTATAATGGTTAGTTTGGGGAACGATATTATGCAATATGTATATGATGAATTATTATAAATTATTACTATTTTTGAGGCCATCACGTCAGAGGTATGGATCCGATTCTTATTTGGATTTCGCTCCCATAAGACAGGGCGCGGCGTAGAGTTCTGCAGTTTAGCACGCATAAAACGGAAGCCCACAATTCTTTTTAATATTATTTACTTTTATTATGTTCTTCATTCTATATATTTATTAATGATAAATATTTGTAGGTATTCATTACGTAAGCCCATATCGATCTAAGCTGAAGACAAAGAAGCCTAACAGCAAACGCTCCATCATCCACACATAAGTGTGCCATTTTCATTACAACACATCAAAATCCATGTTTCACATCGCATTGTGCTCGACAATCGTACAAACAAAAATGAGAGACAGTAAAAGATAATAGAAATTTATTTAGTTAGGGAAGGGTCACTCTTTTTCTCTCGTACCAGTAATTAAAGAAGAAGCTAAAATATATAGGCGTTGAGTTCCGCCACTCAACACGCAATGCCTCTATTTGGCGGAAAGTGGGGAACGGAATTGTTGAAAGAGAATGGAGTGTCTTAACACTAGGTGGTCTAGTTCCCTTTGCCTACCCCACTATATGCGGGATACAGCGTGAAGTTAGAAAAAAAAAAGATATATTATTTCATAGTATTATTTACTTATATTATGTTCTTTTAGCTATATATTTATTAATGATAAATATTTGTAGGTATCCATTACGTAAGCCCATATCGATCTAAACTCAAGACAAAGTAAAAAGAAAATTCCAGAAAGAAAGCCTAACAGCAAACGCTCCATCCACACATAAGTGTGCCATTTTCATTACAACACATCAAAATCCATGTTTCACATCACATTGTACTCGACAATCGTACAAACAAAAACGTGAGACAAAAAACAACGTATGTAACACACTCACATAGTAACAATGGAGAACGCGACAAAAGAGTTTCCTCTCTCTCGTATTAAAACTGCCATTGTGTTCAGAATCGGACGAAAATGCTCTTCATTAAGCTGAAAGCTTGTGTGCCTTACAATGGAGGGGGGAATACCCTAACAAAGACTTACCACCCTTTCGTCCGGAAAATTGAAATGTTAAGACGTTATTTAGGTCATGATTTTATTAAATGTTTAATAGATTTTTCTTTTTTTTTTTTGTGTTGGCATTGTCGTTGGCTGATTGTTGTCAGCCATTAAAGCATTGATTTCGTTAATTCGATTTAAATGGTTGGTGGGGATCGATTTTGTATTCGGTTGACATGGTATATAGAATTAAAAAGGAAATAGGTATTTTGTATGAGGACAGATAATAGAAAAACGTTTTTAATAATTGAATTAGTTATTTAGTAAATCATGAGTGGGGAACGGAAATGTTGAAAGAGAATGGAGTGTCTTAACACCAGGTTCTCTGGTTCCCTCTGCCTACCCCGCTATATGCGGGATACAGCGTGAAGTTAAAAAAAAAGAATTAATTTGGGGAAATTACACGAATGCCAATATAATAAATGTTAAGGAGTGCAGGGGAGCATTAAGAGAGGATTTCCCGAAATATCTACGAAAACGGGAAAAACGGGGATTTTAGGTAAACACAAACGAAATTGATACTACCAGCTAAATATAAAATTGTTTAAAGAACAATATTACATATTAAAATCTTACTAATATACATAAAACAATAAACAATATAAACAAACAAAACAATAGTCAAGTATAGTAATGAAAGGCACTGCCCTACACCCAGGCCGATGACTTCATAGAAACTTCAGATGCCTATTGTTCAGTATAAGTTTGTATTACGTGTATTATGAAACTACTGAATCTATATATAAGATATAATGTTATATTGTATATGCTTTCCTTTCAAATATTTTACTAAATTTAATTGTAATTTTAGAGTTAAGTTTAGTGACTTCTCTATGGTAATAGCTTTACGTTATAATACCATATAGCAAAGTTCTAGTGAACCTAGTGTCTAGACACTTCGTTCTCCACTTTCCATCTGAATATGAGGCATTGCGAGTTGAGTGACGGAACTGAACGCAACGCCTTGTCTTACCGGTATGCAAAAGGGATATTTTTTTTTAACTTCACGCTGTAACCCGCATATAGCAGGGTAGGCAGAGGGAACCAGACAACCCAGTGTTAAAACACTCCATTCTCGTTCAACAATTCCGTTCCCCACTTTCCGCCGAATTGAGGCATTGCGTGCTGAGTGGCGGAACGCCGCGCTTTGAATTGTTACCAAACCCAAGAAATGAAAATACTAAATTTTACATTTCCTGGAGTGGGAATCGAACCTACAACCTGTCGCGTTTACAGTTGCACGCTTGTGCCTCTACGCCACGACAGGTGTTATTCAATATGATTATTCCCTCAAATGAGAAACTAACTCACAACCACTGGTGTTATATTTACAATTAGATACTGAACTGCAAGTCTGTCTATTATTTATATACTTAATAGAAAAATATCATTAAAATTTAGAATAAATAACAAAGTTATCATAAACTCATTAATAATTTTAACTTAAAATATAAAGTACATACAATACACAGTCAATGTGAACCAGGACAAAAGGCAGTAGTAATTAAACAAGGGCAAACAAGCGGGCCTTTTAACAACAATAAGTTAACAACAGTATTTTTGTAGCCTGCCCCTGACAGCCTGCGCCGACGTGATAAGCCTCCCCACGTTTGTACGGTAACTAACAGAGTAGATCATGGAAGTGGTATCAAGTGTAAGATAGATTTATTTTTGTTTTTCGATTTGGTGTACTTTTGGTTAGTTATTATTTAAAAGCAAATAGCAAATATAAATGGTAAGCAATTATCATTAATATTTGAAGGGAAAACATTTGATCCTTTTTACAACCATGAGCGGACGGAGGAGTATGACAATTGAATCGGTGAGTGCAGAAACAACGTAAGTCACAAAAAATGCAAAAATTCGTAATCGATTTAAACTAGTTTAGAAAGGAAAGCTATACTCTTTTCTCTCCCTCCTGCAAAATTTGAAAATCCGGACTTACGTTGTTTCTGCACTCACCGATTCAATTGGCACATACATATGGAAAAGTGCAGAAAACCAATATTTTTTTTTTAATTAAATTAATAAAATATATATTACTCGCACTAATATATATTTGATATACATTTCTATAAAGTGATATATTGATATGTTGCTTGATTCTAAGGCAACGTGTAATTTACGTCAATGGGATTATTTGTTTATTTGACTGGTTAAAATCTAATGATTAACTATGTCAGCTTAGTAATTTGTTTGTGAAAAGAACATCAAAGCATCATTAGGGCATAGTATAGTCATACAAAGTAAAAGAGCAGATAAAGAGTTACACATATTTTAAGTTCGGCTATTTTTTTCTACTAGTATCCACGTAAATGCGTTAATAACGCATTGCGTAGTGACGTATATGTCATTTTGTATAAACATGGATGTCAAACCATGGTAGTGTGGGTAACGTTTATTTTATTAATTTGATATACTTTTTATGCATTATTTAAAAAAAATATTAGCATCCTGCATTCTTTCTCTATATAAATTATAAGTGTGCCAAGTTTCATGCTCCTCCATCCGCGTAATTTTCGTAAAGAGGGATCCAAAGTTTATGCTTCACGTATTTATATATAGATAAGAAATAAATTTGGAAAGAATGTCACATAATAAGAAATAAATTTAGCAAGATTGATATAGCCAAAGATTTTTGCACCTTTATTTATCTATGATACGTCATCAAATCATATGATCGTCCTGATCATCATGTCACTATTATCATACTTAGCACGTTTTTCGTTGTACGCGATTATTGTAGATTAAAATCACGTTATTGTCTAACTAGACTGAACAAAGTCTAGTTGAAAAACACAGTTTCACGTCACTTTCCGCATAGGCAGAGAATACCTAATTTTAAAACACTCCGTTCCCCACATTCTGCTTGATTGACTCGATACGTTGCAGGTTGAGTGGCAGAACTCTTTGTTTTAACAGATAAGTGAAAATATTCTTCTGTATTTGCCCGAATATTTACAATATTAAGTGAAAATGATACCATTTCCAATTTTAACTTCATTGACGACTGAAGATCGTAGTGTTTTGTTGCAATGGTTGCTTCGTGCGCTTAAATTACCTTTTTATTTTGTCTGCGCACAATTGACGAATGTTTTTTTCTTCTATTTTTAGTAACTCTTAAGCTCTATTTTTTACCGAAAAGAAAAAAAATGAATGTTATGGTGTAGTTAGTGAAATAAATTTGGTTTCTGTATCTGTATTATTTTTTACAAGAAAGGGTTTTTTCTCACCATTATACAGTTTACTTTTTTCTTTTAATTGCACAACTGTATAGTCTTAGTCATAATCTGATTTAAGGATATAAAAAGAATTCAAATGAAACTATTTTAGAAAATCTGACCACGTCGAGGCACATATAAAGTGTTTGAAATGTCAAATAAAAAGCCTAACCAATACAAAATAAAGAATCTTTCTTCATAAAAAGATTTTTTGTAATAATTAACTTAATAAAAAGCAGTAAACACCTGTTCTGGCGCAGAGGCACAAGCGTGCGACTGTAAACGCGTCCAGTTATGGGTCCGATTCCCACTCCAGGAAATGTAAAATTTAGTATTTTCATTTCTTGGCTTTGGTAACAAGATAAAGCGCGGCGTTGAGTTCCGCCACTCAACACGCAATGCCTCAATTTGGCGGAAAGTGGGGAACGGAAATGTTGAAAGAGAACGGAGTGTCTTAACACTAGGTTCTCAGGTTCCCTCTGCCTACACCGCTATATGCGGGATACAGCGTGAAGTTAAAAAAAAATAGCTGTTGCACACTTTGCCCCGCATAGCAGGATAGTCGGAGAGATCCTAATGCCAAGACACTTCTGAATCTTGACTGATTTGAGCAGCGGAACTCAACGCCGCGCTCTGTCTGTATAATTTAAATATAATAATCATCTCATCTCATCAATCACCAAATTAATAAATATAAAAAATGACTAAATATTTATATAATGCAGAGGCCGTTAAAGCGCAATGGGCAGCATTTGACTGTAAACGAGATTGGTTGTGGTTACGATTCGTACTCCGGCAAATATTTATATTACATTCATTTATATTTCTCCAATCTTGTAAGACAAACCACGGCGTTTAGTTCCTTCACATATCACGCAATGTCTGGAATTCGGTCAGAAAGCGGCGCACAAAGTGTCTTCGCCGGTTCTTCTCAGGTCTAAGGCGTTAAATTTAGTGAACTGGTGGTAAATTATTTGACGTTCAAAAAATGAAGATTGTAACTTCTTATTTTGAATAAAATTATTTGACTTTGACTTTCTTGACACTAGGCTGTTTTGCGAGAAAAAGTATGATACTGTTTTTTTTCTAACAAAAACATCAAAACTGTTAGCAAACCGTTTTTATATATTCATTTAAACCAAAAAATAACCACATAAGAACACACACACTATCAGTTACCGAAATAAAAGTTCAATTATTAAAAGCTTCCCGTCCCATACAAAAAGGCTGGCACTATAAAGTAATTTAATAGATTCCTTCCATACAATACATAGTTATTTTGATGAAAAAAATAAACTTTCAGAGTCCCTTTATAAAATTATATACGGAGACGCTATTGGGCCACCATATTGAATCATGGCCAATGCCCAAAGAAGTGGGCTTTAATTACCAACTACAAAAAAACGGGAGCGAAACAAAAAATGATAGTACATAGGCAGGCGGGCGAGGAAAATCGACGTAAATTGGAATTCGACATGTGCTTCGAAATGGTTGGGTAATTTTGGCTTTGTGAGGCTCTTCTTTCTTATGTATTGAAAGTTTTAAGTTATAATTAGTTAGTGTTAATTAAAATATTATATAATTTAAGGGATTTTTTTTGAAATAAATGTATGTACGCAGTGCTTCAATTCTGCGGAAAGTGGGGAACGGAGTGTCTTAACACTAGGTTCCCTCTGCCTACCCTGCTATATGCGGGATACAGCAAGAAGCTATGTAAATGTATGTAATATGTATAATTTTCAAGGCAGATATTTTTTAGTTTAGCTTTTTTTAGCTTCTCGCCGTATTCCGCATAGAAGAGCGGTCAAACAGAACCTAGTGTTAAGACACTCCGTTTTCCGCTATACGCACGAATCCTTAACATAAATTGAATTCCGTGTTGAATGGCGGAACTAAACCCCGCGTTTTATTCTTACCAGAGCGTAGAAGTTAGTTTCCAATCATCTTCGCTATTGTTATTTAGATGTTTTCATTCTAATAGAATTCCAGTAGCCTAGTGGAATGAAGCCTATCGTGGTGAAGTTGTGGGTTCGATTTCTACTCAGGGGAATGATTATATTTCAATTATTTTTATTTCTCCTCTGGTATGACTTCCGCCACTTAACGTATACGCAATGTCTCAATTAAACGGAGAAAGGAGTGTTTGATAACAATTTTCTCTCTGATTACCCTGCTCCCTGCTATACGGTTAAAGCATGGACTTCAAACATAGCCTAATGTAGTATTCTTACGTAGGTTATAGCAAAGGTGAGTAGCAAGAGAGATAGGACACACTTCGGTTAGATTTTGAGATCACAGTATCAATGATACTGAAGGAAGCTCACGTATAAAGCATGAGGACCCCCCCGGAGTTATAAAGAGGTTAATAACTGTGGATGAAAATATTCCGTCTCTCAATCTCATCCGTTCTCTCAAATATTTTCATTTCTTGGACCGGAAATCGAACCTGCAGTCGCGTTTACAGTCGCACGCTTGTGTCGCCACGACAGGCTTTAACATTTGATTTGTCGTTGGCAAAGTAGACGGAAGAAGACCTAGAGACCGAACGCCCAGCCGATGGTCTGACACCGTCAGAGAGATCACAGGACTCCCCATTGTGGAAGCGCTCAAGTAAGCCGAAAACAGAGTGGCATGGAAAAAGCTTGTTTACACCTCCATTATGATTCATCAAAACGGGCAGGACCTTCAGCAATGAAGAATACGACCAAGAAGAAGAAGAAGAAGATATATTCTATATACTTTTATACTTTAAGAACATATACCTTGATTAATCTCACTATAAACGATATATCTCACGTAAGGGTTGCCGGCGTCGATAAATGAAAAGCAATTACACGAACTACAATCGCCTCCCTCGGCTTAATTAATATTAACTACGAGAATCGACGCCCCTAACAGTTGGCAGTACAATTGAGGTAAGGCAAATGCAACAGACAGCGATGGAAACACGATACACACGGTTATGTTGGTAGTGCTATGTTTTGTATGATTATTAGACAATTTTCTTTTTTTAGCTTCACTCTGTATCCCGTATACAGAAAGGCAGAGAGAACCTGAGAACCTAGTGTTAAAACACTCCGTTCCCCAACTTCTGCCGAATTGAGGTATTGCGTGCTGAGTGGTGGAACTCAACGCCACGCTCTGCCTTGTTTGTAGAACGAGGAAATGAAAATAGTAAATATTATTTAATATTTTCAATTCCTGCAGTGGGTTCGACCCACAATCTGCCAAATTACAGTCTTTTTTTTTATAATATTTATGATTGATAGCCTAACGTTTGACCGCATCAAGCCTGATGCTTACCATCATGCTTACCATCAGGCATTGACAGTCGCCTTGTGCCTCTGTGCCACGACAGGCCACAACGAAAATGAAGATGAAGAAACCAACACAAATAGTATAGGATTAGCTTGTGAATGAGATGAATTCAGCATTCATATGTTCAATGAGTAAATATACCTACTGAATTATATGTAATATGTAATCGATGGTATTTTTATGTGTGTTACATCACTTTTATATGATAACTACTTCTTTATACGTTTTATGTGGTCTCATTTAAATTTTAGTAAGTAGTATGAGTTAAGGACTATTAAGTGTTACAATAGTGAGTTTAAAAAACAATTTCGTCTCACTTTTTCATTTCTGAAGCCAAATTTGAAGCACTTATCGCAAAACAATGTAATTAAAAAAAGCCTTCACATATACGTATGTGAAGGCTGTTTTTTTTTTTTTTAACACAAAATAAAAAAAAATTGACATATAGACATATAGCTTCACGATGTATCCCGCATGTAGCAAGGTAGGCAGAGGGAACCTAATGTTAAGACACTCCGTTCTCCACTTTCCGCCGAATCGAGGCATTGCGTGCTGAGTGGCGGAACTCAACGCCGAAAAAAAATTGGTAAACAAAAAAAATATAAAATTACACCAAAAAAACATAACCCCCCCTTAAAAGTACTATCCATTCGCAACCACCGTGAGTCCCTAAGTAAAAAGATACGGCATTGAATTCAATACCTTTGTACCGTACATTTGTTGTGCGACACACGATTGCAATTGCTATAGCCATCGTAAACAAAACGCGTTTTGTGAGCAATTTATTAATGGCAATAAACAATGAGTTGTATATCGACAGGTATTCAACTATAGATGACATCTGTGCTTTCAACCGACTTCAAAAAATGAGGGTTATCAATTTGATTGGTTTTTTTATTCGAGACAATACCGGTTGACTGGCGGAATTTAACGCCGCCCTTTGCCTTACCAGAGCGGGAATATCAAAATAATGTAAAAATACTCAGAATTATGACTGAGATCGAGCCCAAAATCAGTAAGATACTGTTCCGATTGCAATTTCTATTGCTATTGAAAATAAAACGCATTTTGTGAGCAATTTATTAATGCCTATAAGCAATGACTTATATATCGACAGGTATTCAACTATAGATGACATCTGTGCTTTCAACCGACTTCAAAAAATGAGGGTTATCAATTTGATTGCTTTTTTTATATGATAGCTGGTGGTTCTAATGAGGTCCTATTTAAATTAAGTTAAGATCTGAGTAGTTTTTGAGTTATTCGTAATAATCGTACTTTTTAGTATATTTTTTTTGAAGTTGGATTTTCTTTTTTTTTTAAATCTTAATTAAGTATGTTCATTGATCTGAAAAGTTTCTTACAGACAAACAAACAAACAAACAAATATTCTTTATTGCACAAACAAACAAACAAATAACATAGAAGTACTCGTAGTAATAGCGTACAATAAGGCGGCCTTATCGCTTAAAGCGATCTCTTCCAGGCAACCTTTGGATATAGGATTTGTATAAAGTAGTGGAAGGCGGTGCACTAATCAGGATATTAATTAACAGACCTTTTTGTTAGAGAACCTATGTCAAGTTAAGACACTCCGTTCTTTATTTTCTTTTCGAATTCGAGACATTACCGGTTGACTGGCGGAATTCAACGCCGCCCTTTGCCTTACCAGAGCGGGAATATCAAAATAATGTAAAAATACTCAGAATTATGACTGAGATCGAGTCCAAAATCAGTTAGATACTGTTCCGATTGCAATTTCTATTGCTATTGAAAATAAAACGCATTTTGTGAGCAATTTATTAATGCCAATAAGCAATGACTTGTATATCGACAGGTATTCAACTATAGATGACATCTGTGCTTTCAACTGACTTCAAAAAATGAGGGTTATCAATTTGATTGGTTTTTTTATATGATAGCTAGTGGTTCTGATAAGGTCCTATTTAAATTTAGTAAAGATCTAAGTAGTTTTTGAGTTATTTGTAATAATTGTACTTTTTAGGGTATTTTCTTTGAAGTCAAAGAAAACCGTCTTCAAAGAAAATTAACTAAAAAGTACAATTATTACAAATAGCTCAAAAACTACTCAGATCTTAACGAAAGACGAATAACTTAAAAACTACTCCTCAGATCTTAACTAAGGAAAGTGGAGAATGGGGGTTACAAAAGAACGAAATCTCTTAATATTAGGTTCTCAGGTCCTCTGCCTAAAACCCTGCCTACATACATACATAGGCTTCACGCTGTATCCCGCATACAGCAGGGTAGGCAGAGGTAACCTAGTGTTAACACACTCCGCTCCCCACTTTCTGCCCACTTTTTGTCTTGTTACCAAACCCAGGAAATGAAAAGTTCGATTTCCTGTGTGGAATCGAGCCCACAACACACACGCTAATGCCTCTGCGCCACGATAGGGTTAAAACTGCCTGTCTGTGAAATTAAAAACAAAAAAAGATTGTAATTAAATTTAAATGGCATTATATACTAAACAACTTTTCAGTTAGATGGACATGTCAAACTAAAGTAAGCCTAAAAGAGGTATATTTACCAAAAAAAATATATAGGACAGTTCCCATCCCTCCCAGAATACAGTAATTTCTGCCAACAAGCATCCCCATTCACCGAAAAGACATTGTATGCATAAAACATGCGAAGTTTGAACGAGACAATATGGCCCACTCGCCCCAACTCCGTTCGTTAGAAACACAATACCTCAACTACAGTTGGTTTTACGATAGAGAATGAAATGTAGATTTTCTTGTTTTTATTTCATATTATTATTCATAATAGTGCTTAAAATTATGTGAATTTTTTAATTTATTTCAAAATAAGATTCCCAATTTGACTATATATTTTTTATGGGTTACTATATAATATATTACTGAATGAACCAATTTTGGTGATTCATATTTTATATGATAGCTAGTTTTTTTTTTTTTTTTTTTATGGTTAACGGATGGCAAACGAGCATAAGGACCACCTGATGGTAAGTGGATACCTTCGCCCATGAACATCTACAACACCAGAGATGTTGTAAATGCGTTGCCGACCTAGTTTTTCGATTGCCAACCTAGAGGATATAGATGGAAGAGGAGGACAATGTAGTATTCCGCTCTCGGAACCACCACATTTTGGGGAAAGGATGGGTGGGAATGGGAAAACCTGGCTTACATGCCATCGAACCGGAACACATCATAAGATATTTGGCGGTTCGTCTTTGACATGATAGTGGTCGCGAGCCAGACGGAGGACGAACCTCCTACCACCAAACAAATATATAGCTAGTACTTCTGATTTAGTAGCATTTAAATTTAATTAAGATTTGACCAGTAGTTTTTGAGTTATTCGTAATAGTATCACTTACACAGTTTTTTTTATATTGTGAAATATAATAATTGAATCAATAATATTTATATACTTTAAATAAATCTATCATTAGCTTCCTACGTGACTATGAACTGTTCTCTGAAAGACTTACCTACTAAAGTGCCGACCGCTAGCAAAAGTATAGCGATTCCTTTTTTCTGATTGCACTATATGCAAGTTTCATAACCCTTGCCAGGCTTTAATATGTCTAAAGGTTGATTTGTATAATTTTTAAACATTAATACGCTTTAAGATTTCTATTTATTGGATGAAAAAATGTAAAATCAAAGAAAAAAATTACTTAAATAGCAATAAAACAGAATTTTTACCATAAAATCTAATTTTTAAAATGCTCTGAAAAGCATTCACTTTCGATATATCAACTTATTCACGCCCACTACTACTCTCGTTCTATTAAAAAAAAATAAAGTAATCACAAAAGTTAAATCATATATTCAAGAGAAAAGAAATGACAACAGATAGAAAAAGAACTTCCTCACACCAGAATGAACAGCAGGTTTAATTCAATACTTTTTGCTTTCCTGTCCTTCTCTTCTTACGTACATACACACATAGCTTCACGCTGTATCCCGCATATATCAGGGTAGCCAGAGGGAACCTAGTGTTAAGACACTCCGTTCCCCACTTTCCACCGAATTGAGGCATTGCGTGCTGAGTGCCGGTTCAACGCCGCGCTTTGCCTTGTTACCAAACCCAGGAAATGAAAAATTCCATTTCCTGGAATGGCAATCGAACCCACAACCTATCGCGTTTACAGTCGCACGCTTGTGCCTGCGCCACGACAGGCGTCCTTCTCTTCTTTTTACCGAATATTTTTAAAAAAATCCTGTTAGACTGGATTTTGCTTACTTTTGGTCGTTGATTAATTCGGTGGCCGGTACCCCGCTGTGTCGCTTCTGCCGGTTGATTGCGTTGTTTTTTTGTACGGGCGATTTTTTTTTGTTCCCTTTTTTTCAGAGCGACTTTGGCAAGAAATTTGTCTATTATATAGCTAGGTAGGTATATAGTGTATTTTTAACATTCATTCAGTCATTTGAAGGTCAATCGAAGTGACTAATAAGTTATTTTAAACTATTCTTTCAAATATTCAGTTTCATGATCTTTCGCGTATAGCAGGGTCACTCAAATACAACCGAATGCTTTAACACGTTCACTTTCCGCCCTAAGCTGAGACATTGCGGGTTGTATGGCGTAACTTAAAACCGCGCTTTGTCTTAGCTCAGCGGAGATATTAAAATTGTACCTAATAAAATTTCCTTAGACATCCCGCTGTGCTACAATGGTCTTAAATATTATTAATAAATAAAATCACAATAAAGAAAACTAATTTCAAATAAAAAAAATATTAAAAAATAAATTCATTACGAATAACTCAAAAACTATTCATAAGATCTTAACTAAATTTAAGTGGGACCACATCAGAAGCACTAGCTATCATATGAAAAAAGAATCATTAAAATTGGTTCATCCAATAAAAAGTTGTGCCAGTATTTTGTTAGGTAATACCTACACACTAAAAATTCCCGTGTAATTGAGAATCTTCTTTTTTGAACTCGGTTAATAACTAAGTAAGACAAATGTATGGGAAACCTTAATTTACATTACTATCGAAGGATTAAACCCGAGGCCTAAGGACAAAGGTGAGATGTGAATGATCAATTTGCAATCAAAATGAAGCTCATTCTGTATATATATCCCACTATTGTTTGGTGAAATTAAGCCAATTTATGAATATTCTCTTATGTCCTCTATATAGTAAATTTTTGACTGACTTCCAAAAAAGGAGGAGGTCAATTCGACTGTATATTTTTCATTTATCGAATGAACTTATTTTCATGATACTTGTTTTGTAGCTATTGCTTGTGATGTGGTCCCATTTAAATTTAATCAAGATCTGACGAGGAGTTTTTGAGTAACGTTACTTATTAATGTTCTTCTTCTGTTTTTGTTAAAATCTTACAAACCGACAGCAAAAATCGTTTAAAGAGCGAATTTCCTAAAATTCTCACTGAAACGTGAAAAGAACAAACTTTTTATATTCTCTCATAGATTCCCAGGTGACAGAGTTAAAGCCCATAACAATCCTGCGTATAGTCAGAAACTTGAAAACTGTGCTACATAGCGTCGTTACTCGAAAATTGATAATGATAACAAATAGTTTGTTCAATTTGTTAAAATTATGGCCTCGCCATGATGTCACCACCGACATCAATACTAAGTTTCAAAATAAGCGTTAAATAATTTAAAGGACGAAATAGCGAAAACACGGCGTGATAAAACCCGCCCATTACTATAACCGTGAATTTTCCATATATTCTTATTGCAGAAGATGTCAACTTCATGTGACTTTCAAGTAATGATTTCAAAAGACCGAAATCAGACAATTAGACTAAAGATAGACTGAATTGCAAAATATTCAATTTTGACACCTTTTTACCAAAAAAAAATGGACAAAGGTGTATGAAATTTTTAGCTTCACTCTGTATTCCGCACATAGCAGTCGGTAGAGGGAACTTGATAACCTAGTCTTAAGATTTCCGTTCCCCACTTTCCGCTGAATTGAGGCATTGCGCGCTGAGTGGCGGAACTCAACGCCGCACTTTGCCTTGTCTACGCCACGACAGGCGATAATATTATGATATAGTATTAAGTTATATGGTACTTATATTATATTTATATAATTAAAATAAGCTTTTAGGCATCATATTTATTTCCCACTTCAATAAGGACGGTTGGTAATGTATGATGTATTGCGCAAAAATTTTGCGCTGTTGTTTTACTTGTATTCAATAAAGATTAAACCTCTCTTTTTATAAAAAGACAATTCCCATAGTTTCCTGAAACTTGAATATGTACTAACTAAAAAATCCTAATAAAACTTACCCAAGCGTTTAGATATCTCAGAATTGTGCATCTTCGGGTTATCTTGGGCTATTTTCCGCCTTTGTAATCTCGACCACACCATGAAGGCATTCATAGGTCGTTTAATATGTTCCTCTTGAGATTTCTTCTGGTGAGACTGTCCGTTCATGGCGGATATCGCGCCCATGGTACCGATAGCTCCCATGGCCGACATATGGCCCATGGGAAAGTGGCCCATCGTGCTACCATAGCCGGTTCTGTCGCACATCGCACCAGCGGCACTGTAAAAGAAAATTATGTTTATATATTTTTTTCTATTCTCGCATAGCAGAAAAACATAGTGTCCAGACACTCCGTTTTCTATTTTTTACAAAATAGGGACTAATTGTTGAGTGGCAGAGTTCAACGCCGCCTTGTGTTACCAGAGTCGAAAAATGTAAATAATTTAAATATGCTTCCGAGTGGAAATCGAACTTCGCGTTCATACTCACATGGCATCGATGAAACCTATTGTAAATACACTTCGTTCTCCATTTTTCAGCCGAAATTAAGATATTGTGTTGCGGAACTTAACGCCATAAGATATACATTCATTGAAATTTAAATATTTTAATTACTTATTCTGATCTAGTTTTGCTAATAATTGCTTATAATTTTGAGGTCTGTAAAGACACAATAGTTCGGTATATTCATTTGGAATAAGTACAATTTGAATCTAATCATGAAGTACGCATTATGTACGCATTATTGCGTACACGCACAATATTATATCAAAAACTATGACGCGAATATCCACCAAAAATAACTATTATCCGAATAATCACGTTTCTTTGTGCGTCTGTTTGTCTATCTGTTAGTTTGTGCGTCATTCACGCAATATCTTAAAATAAAGTATAAAGAGTATTTTCATTTCCTGGGTTTGGTAACAAGGCAAAGCGTGGCGTTGACTTCCGCAACTCAGCACGCAATGCCCATCTGGCAGAATATGGAAATCACTTAAATTATTGAAAGAGAAACGAAGTGCCTTAACACTAGTTCCTTCTGGCCTACCCTGCTATATGCGGATACAGCGTGAAGGAAGCATAAAATAATAATTCTAGTATTAATATGTGAAAGAAAATTTTAAACTATTTTATGAAAACTATGCGGACGGAGTGAGTATGAAAATTATTATTTATAGTGGACATAGAGAATAGCGTGTAGAAAACGAATACTTTTCATAATAATAGATCAGCACAATACATTAAATACATAAAAACACAACTATATGTTTCATATATACTTTTGTATAGTCACATATTGACACGTTGCCAAGACAACGTATATTTTACACATCAATAGACATATCAACGTATTCACGACGATATACAAAGAGAAAAAAAATGAAACCTGTCCTACATTGTTGTTACAAACACGTGCGTACCGATTTTTTTAATATGAACGACAATTACTGTGATCACAAAAGTGGAAAATATTAATATCATACGCATTAGAGGGTTACAAATTGGCTGCTTATGACACGGGGCCAATTCTTGCCTCCCATTGGTCCATATCACCCTAACGACTTACCTAATCTCGCTAAGTAAAAAGTTCTTAGATTTTCGACTGTTAAATATAATTTAATTGGAGGAAAATGTTAATTCTCAATACGGTTGAAGTGGGGTTCGGATATGTTGAAAGAGAACGGAGTGTCTTAACACTAGGTTCTCTGGTTCCCTCTACCTATCCAACTATGTGCGGGATACAGCGTGAAGCTAAACACACGTATATAGCTTCACGCTGTATTCCGCATATACCAGGGTAGGCAGAGGGAACCTAGTGTTAAGACACTCCGTTCCCCAATTTCCGTCGAATTGAGGCATTGCGTGCCGAGTGGCGGAATTCAACGCCGCGCTTTGCCTTGTTACCAAACCCAGGAAATGAAAAAATTCATTTCCTGGAGTGGGAATCGAACCCACAACCGGTCGCGCTTACAGTCGCACGCTTGTGTCGGTGCGCCACGACAGGCGCTAAGAAAAGGAAAAGGCTAATAATATGGTATTTTTGTTCTATAATTGGCTATTTCAAGACATATGTAGTAGGCGTTAATAGGTTGCTAAGTCGACTTATACATAAAAAAACAGTTCTAAGCTTTATCCTGTATAGCAGGGTAGTTAGAGAGGAACTAGTGTTGAGACACTCCGTCCACCGCTTCATTCGACTGGCATATATGTTTTTTTAAATATTCATAGATATTAGGTTTGCTTTATTTAAAATGAATAAGTGATTAAATATAAAAAAAATCAAGCAAACCAAACATATTTTGGAAAAAAGTATTGATTATTTTTTGTATTTCTATCATTCGTAGTTTTGAATTTAAAACGAAAATTCATATTTATCTCATTTCCATAGAAATGTCGCGTAATCCTTTCTTAGTGCTCCCCTACATTCCCCTATATGTATGCTAAGTTTTATCTTTCTAAGCATAGTAATTTCTATTGTGCGTTATTTATCAGTCACCCAATAAATAACGGAAGTCTTAGGCAACGTAACTATTTCAGATTTATATAAGATAGCTCCAATAATGGAACTGCAAGTGATTTCGTACAGTTGCAAAGAAACATTACAGACAAAACATTTTATTAACAAATCTAATCAAAATATGATTAGGTAATGTTAGAGAGATAATGATTTTAAATAGTTAAAAAGCACGGCGTTAAGTTCCGAACATAACACGAATGTCTCGTATTAGTGTAGAAAAGGAACGGAGTGTCTTTACACTAGGTTCTCTCTGTCTACCCTTTTATGTGATAAAACGTGAAGCTAAAGAACCACAAGGGCTTATCTTTGGTGCTAGTGGTATTACCATTTAAATTAATATATATATAAAGAATATACTTTTATATTAAATGAAACTATTTTAACCGGATTAATCGCGTATATTTTGGTAGAATTACGTCTACCTGTGACCACGGACTACTGTAAAGTGTTCGAAACGTCGGTTTTCCAAAAATGTATTTTCGAATAACAAAATTTAACATAACGTGACTAATCCGGTTAAAATAATTTCATTTAATATGTATAATAATCGCGAAAATCAAATAGCTTATTAATTCAGTTTCATTTTAATTTTTGTATATATAATAATTTATTTCCTTTGTTAAACGATTACAAAAGAATACCTTTAATGTCATACATGCGTTATGTAACTATGAAATAAGGACTAGCTATTAAGTTTCACGAAATTTTACAATGCATTTTTCAATTCAATAAAATATGATATTTTTTCTTTCATTGAATATCAGTAGTACTTTTTTTTGTTGCGTGTTAGTGGCGGAACTCAACGCCACCCTTTATCTAATAGAGGGGTCAAATGAAAATAATTTAAATATAATCATAGTAAATGAAACTATTTTAACCAGATTAATCGCGAGTATTTTAGTAGGTATTCGTACATACATATTGATCACGTAAAGTGTTCGAAATGTCGGGTTTCCAAATATAGCTTCAGCTTCACGCTGCATCCCGCAGATAGCAAGCAACCTAGTGTTAAGACAACCCGTTTTTATTTAACATTGCCGTTCCCCACTTTCCGCCAAATTAAAGCATTGCGGGCTAAGTAGCGGAACTCAACGCCACACTTTGCCTTGTTACCAAAGCGAGAAAATAAAAAAACCTAAATATTAATTAATATTGTCATTTCCTGGAGTGGGAATCGAACGCACAACCTGTCACGTTTACAGTCGCACGTCGCCTCTGTGCTACGACATGTCTCTTTTCCAAATAAATATTTTAAAATACTAAATCGTACGCATCTCTTTAAATTCCTCTGAACGAGAATCGAACCAACTACTACCTACTTCCATTCACAATCGCTTAGGCATCTAAACTATAATTCATTAATTACAAAGTTATTTTAACCAACGCTCTACCAATTACAAAACCGCACATTCAATTAAAATTGGCTCACCGCTAATCGTTTGGGAAGTAAATTTGGAAATTAGATGTATGTACGAATTGAAAATTAAACGTAACTATTGTAAAATGTTAATACGTATCCCTAGAGAAAGATAATAGAAACATGTAAGCAAGTATTAGGGTTAATTTAAAGTATCTTTTCTTTTAACTTCACGCTGTATCCCGCATATAGCAGGGTAGGCAGAGGGAACCTGAGAACCTAGTGTTAAGTCACTCCGTTCCCCACTTTCCGCCGAATTGTGTGATGAGTAGCGAAACTCAACGCCGCGCATTCCCTTGTTACCAAAGCCAGGAAATGAAAATATTAAACTTTTACATTTCCTGGAGTGAGTTTTTAATTTTTTTAAACTCACTGTAAAACAAGAGGGTGTCAATTCGATTGTATTTTTTATTGTATTCTTCTGCTATATGATTCTGTTACTCCTTATGTGGTTTAAATTTTAAATTTGGATTTAGTTAAGATCTGATTAGTTGTAACAAAGGAAATGATTCCTTGGTTTCTTAACAAGGCAAAACGCGGCGTTGAGCTCCGCCACTCAGTACGCAATGCCACAATTCGGCAGAAAGTGGGGAACGGAGTGTCTTAACATTAGGTTCCCTCTGTCTACCCTGCTATATGCGGGATACAGCGTGAAGCTATGTATGTATGTAATAAAAAAAAAATCTAATACTATAATATCATAGTTGAGTAAACGCTTACAAGAATTTATTCCCTCTACGACTCCCCGTCTTACTTTTCCAAGAATAATGTATTTGGGTCAAAAAGGTACCTAATGTTTGTACACCCTATATGTCAATATTTGTCACCTGCCTCCTGGTTTTTAAATGGGATGGTGGGTAACATTGTTATGGTTGATTCCGTATATATATTTTTAGTGTAACTAGTGTCCCCGTAAATGCGTTAATAACGCATTGAGTAGTGACGTATTTGTCACTTTATATAAACATGGATGTCAAACCATGGTAGTGTGGGTAACATTTATTTTATTAATTTAACATACTTTTTATGCATTATTTAAAAAAAAAATTGGCATTTGAAGGAGTGCAGCCTTCTCTATATAAGTGTGCCAAGTTTCATGCTCCTCCGCCTGTGCAATTTCCGTAAAAAGGGATCCAAAGCTTTTTTACGAAAATTACACAGTGCACCGTGCTGAGTGGCGGAACTCAACGCCGCGCTTTGCCTAGTTACCAAACCCAGGAAATGAAACATTTTCTGGTGGGGGAATCAAATCCACAAGCTGTCGCGTTTACAGTCACACGCTTCGGCCTCTGCGCCACGACGGACGTATTCATAATTTTCTTATTAGAAATATTCAAATAAGCTTCAGTCTTACTTAAAGAACGGAGTGTCTTAACACTATTTTCACTACCTTAATACACTAAAAAAAGTAATAGCTATAATTTTTTTATGTTTTTTCGAAAGGAACCCTAAACAAAGATGATAAATATAGTCAAAAGCTCGTAAAGCTTTCATAGTTTGTTCTATAATAAATAAGGCACGTAACGATTTCACAGTAGTCCGTCAACCCTTGTGCAAACATTTATGTAGTGGAGTAAGAAATAATAACGATTGACACTATGGCGGCGTAGTGACTGAATGCGATCGGTTGCGGCTTCAATTCTTGTTTGGGGGAAAGTTAACCTAAACTTAACTTAGATTCATTTCATACCTAGCGAGGTAGTCAGAATAGAGCGTTAAACGGTACAACTTCAAGTACCTATAGTAGGGGAGAAGAAATTTAATAAAATTGTTTAAATTTTTTTGTTCTGATAAAAGATAGCGTGGTGATGAGTTTTGCTAATCAATGTCACTAAATTAGACGGAAAGTTTCAATCTTAAGTAACAATTTCACAGTAGTCCGTCAACCCTTGTGCAAACATATATGTAGTGGAGTAAGAAATAATAACGATTGACTATCGTAGCGCAGTGACAATGAATGTAAATGCGATTGATTGTGGGTTCGATTCCCAGTTATGGGAAAACTAACTTAATTTAAAGTTAACGTAGCTTCACGGTTTATCTTTAGCGAGATTGTCCGTCAACCTTTGTGCAAATAATGATGTAGTGGAGTAAGAAATAATAACAATTGACTATCGTGGCGCAGTGATAGTGAATGTAAATGTGATAGGTTGTGGGTTCGATTCTTACTTAGGGGAAAGCTAACTTAGCTTCACGCCTTATCCCTATCGAGGTAATCAGAGAGACCGGAGTGCCGAATTCAATAGTTTAACGTAAGGGTTGAGATATTCAAATTATTTTCACTTCTTCGCACTGATAAAAGTGTTGGTGTTGAGTTTTGCTAATCAATGTCTCTAAATTAGATGGAAAGTGGAGAACGGAATGTTTTATCTCTAGGTTTTTTGTATACCGTGCTAAAAATAAAAAAACGATTTTTGTGAATGGATGAATGGATTTTTTTGTTTGTTACAATTTCATGTATTAGTAGTAATATGTAGTGAATAGATCTAGGTAAAAAATACCGTAAATTAGTTTTTCATGAAAATAACTCATAGGCTATAATTTATATAAATTTTGTGTACTTTTATAAAATAACAATAAGTAGGTAACTCATAAAAGATATATCATAATACTCCCATGTCCATAGTAGATAAAAGAACTTCAATACAAATTATCAATTGAATGACCTATAAAATAAAGCACGGCGTTGAGTTCCGTCACTCATGGAAAGCGGAGAGCGGAGACACTAGGTTCACTATCTACCCTGTTATGCGATATATGCGTAAAGTTGAATAACTGTCGTGGCACAGAGGCACAAGCGTGCGACTGTAAACGCGACAGGTTGTGGGTTCGATTCCACTCCAGGAAACAGTTTTTCATTTCCTGGGTTTAGTAACAAGCAAAGCGCAGCGTTCAGTTCCGCCACACAGCACGCAATGCCTTAATTCGATGGAAAGTGGGAAACGGAGTGTCTTAACACTAGGTTCCCTCTGCCTACCCTGCTATATGCGGGATACAGCGTGAAGCTATGTATGTAGGTAAGTTGAATAACCAACATACACATACAAATAAGCTACTGAGTTACCGACGTTTCTTTGTCTAAACAATTAACAACTTCGAAATGCCAGAGGTAATATGATATTGGTAATTTTTTTGTCATTATTAGCTTTTCTCATTCGAATCTGTTAGGGAGATCATCGTTATCTTTGTGTGTTGCACGCCGCTTAAGATTTTACTAAGTAGTTGGGCTTAACCGGCTTCAAAAACAGAGGTTTCCATTTTTTTTATAGCTTCACGCTGTGTCCCGCATATAGCAGGGTAGGCAGTAACCTGAGAACCTAGTGTTAAGACACTCCGTTTCCCTTTTTCTGTTCCCCACTTTCCGCCGAACTGTAATACGACAGGTTGTGGGTTCGATTCCCACTCCAGGAAATGGAATTTTTATTTTCCTGGGCTTGGTAACGAGGCAAAGCGCGGCGGTGAGATCCGCCACTCAGCACATAATGCCTCATTTCGGTGGAAAATGGGGAACGGAGTGTCTTATTACTAGGTTCCCTCTGCCTACCCTGCTATATGCGGGATACAGCGTGAAGCTATGTATGTATGTATGTAATTTTCATTCATGCTCTAGTAGGTATATTAGGTTAATTATATACGGCATTAGTTTCCTCCACTTCACACGCAAGAAAGAGGAAAATAGAGAAAAGAGTGTCTTAACACTGGGTTTTCTTTGCTATACGCGAAATATGCGTTATTCTGTTGTATAAGCTGTATTTATGTAATGAATTATCGAAATCTGTTCAGTATTTTTTTACATAAAAGAATAACAAACGTCCATTTATGAAAACCTTTCACATTTAAAATATTACTTACTAATAATAAGGTAACTAATATAAGAAGCTTCTTACATATCAATCAATACGTAAAACAAATAGAAAATATTGTTAATCGTCAACGCAAATATACGTCGGTGAGTATCTAAAAGAATATTTTTACACCAGCCTCAATGACCTGTTCTTGTAATTTACCAATGAGGTACTAATTATTTGACGCCAAGTGTCAAGAGTTACTTAATTTGACGTAGATAGCATATACGTAGGTAAGTAAGTATATTTGTATGAGAAATAAGTGTCCCCGTAAATGCGTTAATAACGCATTGCGTAGTGACGTATATGTCACTTTGTATAAACATGGATGTCAAATCGTGGTAGTGCGTGTAACATTTATTTTATTAATATAATATACTTTTTATGCATTATTTTAAAAAGATATTATCATTCTGAACTCCTTCGCTATATAAACTATAAGTGTACTAAGTTTCATTATTATTCCGATAAGGCTTATATATAATAACCAATCCATGGATGCACAGTGCGGGTGCCTATTGCATTGCAGAGAGAGGAGTTAGGAGAGTGCCTGCGACTTACGACCTAAGTATAAGTTTAAAGGGCCCCTTTAAAATGCCCACTGACGTTTACCTCCACTTTCCTCTCTCTCTACCTAAATAACAATATAACTACAAACTTTATTATTACCCATTCAGAAGTTTTTGTCTGAAAGACTAACATACATACAAATTTTGTATTTTGTAATATTAATACGAAAAAGATAATCTCAATTGAAGATATATGACCAAATATATGTAAATGTATCACAAAAGTTAGGTCCGTCGGTACTTCAAAGCCTAACCGACATCGTAAAAGTGTAAAAATTTACAATACCTGTTATAATACAGCCAATACAACTTAACCCTAATTGGTCCTATAAAACTAATTTGAGCATACGAGTATTCTTGTGTTTTTCTTTGTTTTATAGATATGTTTTAGTTATTAAGGATATTTAAGTGAAGGAACGATTTAAATGTATGTTTGTCTGTGTAGCTATTTATTAGAAAACCTTATTTTTATTATTAAAAATATGAACACAAAAAAACTGACTTTAAATATACAAAAAAGTATAACTATTACGAATAACTCAAAAACTACTCGTCAGATCTTAACTAAATTTAAATGGGACCACGTCAAAAGAACTAGCTATCATATGAAAAAGGGATTATCAAAATTGATTCATCCAGAAAACATTATGCGGTACATACATAAAAAATACAGTCCAATTGAGAACTTCCTTCTTTGTTAAATTCGTTTAAAAATGTCGAAGATGTCATAGATATATTTACATACATACATAGCTTCACTCTGCATCCCGCATATATCAGGGTAGGCAGAAGGAACCTAGTATTAAGACACTCCGTTCTCCACTTTCCGCCGAATTGAGGCATTGCGTGCTGAGTTGCGGAACTCAACGCCGCGCTTTACCTTGTTACCAAACCATAAGTATATTTATACAAGCATTTGTTATTTAGAGAAGAAAGGCAGATAAATTATAAATATTTAAAATTTATATACATAAATCTCACACCTAACTAAAGATTTAAGAACGTAAAGACACTAATAGACTGTTAAATAAAATACTCATACTTAATAAAATCTTCTTATAAGTCTTAAGGGTAATTTAAAGTAATAAACAAATAATTTAGTCAATAATATTTTAGAATAAATATATTTGTACGTAGGTATATATTTTTTAACTTCACGCTGTATTCCGCATATAGCAGGGTAAGCAGAGGGAACCTAGTGTAGCGGGAACCTAGTGGAGCGGAAAGTGGGGAACGGAGTGTCTTAACACTCCGTTCCCCACTTTCCGCCGATTTGAGGCATTGCGTGCTGAGTGGCGGAAATCAACGCCGCGCTTTGCCTTAATACAGAGCGGGGAAACGAAAATATTAAACTTTTACATTTCCTGGAGTGGTGGACGTATATTTTATTATAGATATAAGTTTATATTGATTATTTATATTGATTAATCCTCTTGTACCGCGGCGTTGAGCTCTGCCACTTAACACGATATGTCTTGAATCCGGACGAAAAGTGAAAAACTGAGTGTCTAAACACTATGTTCACTTTAATTACCCTGCTATGCGGAATAAAGCAAAAACCTGCGTTTTAACTTTTGTAAAAAGATAAACCTAATCCTTTGTATTGCGTAGCTAATTAGCTTCCAGAAGCGAAATGTATGACAATAATGGATTTGATAACAAGGCAAAGCGCGGCGTTGAGTTCCGCCACTCAGCACGCAATGCCTCAATTGAAAAGTGGGGAACGGAGTGTCTTAACAATAGGTTCTCATGTTCCCTCTGCCTACCCCGCTATATGCGGGATACAGCGTGAAGCTAAAAAAAATGTTTTAAACGAATTCTCATATGAAGTTGTAACTAACTAGAGGGATAGTTGGAAATAAGAAATAATATCTCTTGCAAGATGATTGTTTTGTGAAATAATCTTTGGGTACTAAAAATTTGTAATAATCTCTCTACAGAGATGTTAATAACAAAAATAAGTTGTAACAATCGTATAAGAATTTCGACGTAGCCGGACAAGAAAGTATGGCTTAGCGGTTAGCGCACTTAGACGGTTTCCAAGAGGAACGGGTTCGAATTCCTCTAGGTTTTCTAAGAATGTTTTTCTTATTAGTCATAATGGTATGATAAGCAGGCACTTTGAAATCTCGTTGGAAATAATTTAGTATTTATACACACGGTGTTAAGCTCCGTCTATAATTAAATAATTCTAAAACGCTTTGAAATTATAGAATAGTACTCCATTCTATAATTTCATTACGTTTTAGAATACATACTTAATAAGTTCTATTCTTTTCCATAAATAGGGAAGATGCGTAAAAATGATAAATAATTATTTTTTAGTCTTTTTTCTTGTATCGATTTTATTATGACGATGTATCCTATAGATACTGCGCATTACTGGTGTTAGAATGACAACAGTTACGAGATTACAATGCACGGTGTTAAGTTCCGCCAAAACGTAAAAAAAAAGAGAAAACGCCAAAAAAGAGAAAACGGAGAACGGAATGGCTTATAGATATATTTTGGTTTACTCCCTAAATAAATAAAATGCGTTAATACTAAAAATGATAAAAAATGATTTGAAATAATGATAAAAACTGTATTTTTATCATTATTTTAAATATTAATCGATTAATTCATTATATTATGACAACACATCTCTATTATTTAAATGACTACAGTCAAAGATTAATAAGAATTATTGTGTTTCCTGTCCTCTATGTCCTTTATTCTCATACAAACAGGAATATTGCTTTGTTTAACCAGATCGGAAATGAACCCACATCTACCGCGTGTAGTTAACAACTAATCCACCATTATCGTAATAAAAGAAATATAAAATTTAAATAATAAATATTGCCACTATATTAAAGAACATCAAATAAACTCGCAAATTATTTTATAGTGTATAAAACCGACGCCTAAAGGCATTTAGGTTCTTTATAGTACTATAACACCTATATAAAACAATCCCTGGATTGCCCCTAATTGCTTCTTCTAATGACCTAATATTACACGATAAAGAACCCTGTGATTACTTAGTTACATAATGTCTTATTGGAAAGGTGAAATATATTTTATCTGTGCTTTTTATATTAAAGTTAGTAAGAAGATTCTAAATAGATTTTTTTTTTTTTATATTACTTTAATGGTGGTTTTTATGATAAATAAGGTAATTAACGAAAAAATACTATGAAACTAGTGTTACAGGCTTTGTTAAAATAACATAACCTATATAGGTGCTTTTAGAAATTATTACATAAATAAAAAAATACTTTACACAGGTATTGAAGAAAACAACATAACTTTTAAAGCACATCACAAGAAACTTAAAAGAAAGTTCGTTGACCGTCACGAATCACTTACCTTATCAAGTGACCGCTGGCACGTTGATGTAAATCTAGATCCACTTTGCCGTTTTAGAACACCGTTAATAAAAAAAACACTTGTTTTTTATATCAAAACAACATAATTTTTGTTGAAAACACGCTTAGATCGCGATGCGGCCTTACGTACGCCGCTTGGCACAATGGCGACAATCATAGACGACTGCGGTGACGGAGCGCTAACAAATCGAATGATAAACGGACTCCGCTCGGCCAATCAGGGCGCAGCAAAACGCCCACAAACTGGAATCCGGCGTTCTGATTTGCCAAGCAACTGCCATTGCCTTACGGATGTTATTATGCAGAAGACGACCAACTGTTCGAAATTCAAAATAATTTAAGCGTACACAATTGCATTGCGTTGCTTGGCTTTTTGTTTTTATTGGCATTCACATAATGGTTTCTGTTATTGGCTTGACTAAACTACTTGGTGTGAATGCTTGTATATTGAGAGTTTTATCAAAATATGTTAAGGTATTGATTTCTGTATCATGTGGGTATTATGTATGGTGGAGTGGAGTAGTTGTGTTGGATAAACGATGGTCGTGAGTTCAAATCTCACTTAGCTGTTTTGTTATGTTTATACATTTTTATAATAATTAGATTTATTTGTTTTACTTTTAAAGCGAATGAAATGAACTCAAATAATGTTATACGCCTAAAAAGTATACATATTTTCTTTATGTTTAATAAACAAATCTACTTACAAAGGCCTCTGTTCGTATTTAGACTGACTGCATGCAAGAATGTAGAAGATGCTTCTGACCTCCTACACTCATCTAATGGGGCTACTTGTTACAATTGTTATCACGTTTTTTATTATTATTGAACATGTTCCTTGCGCTATCTTTCTTTAGCGTGCTGGGTGTCCTAATGCCTTGTTTTGTCAATATTTGCGTATAATAAAATGATATCTTGCGATTTTTACTAATTTTAAAAGAAATTATTTTTTAAAATAGCTGATTGATTACCTTATTAGGTAGACTATCTGACTGCAATTCACTACGGGCTACTATAAAATTATGTTGGTTAAAATAGTTTTATTTAAAATATTACATACAGTATTTATACTATTTCTATATATTTCTTAGAACAGATTTCGATCCCATGATTGTCATATTAATTGAGACTCTATTAAATAATATTCAATAAAATTTTATCCATGAGCCTCTTGTATGAACCGAGCGATGCCCACTGCTGGACATAGCCCTCCAAGGATTTCCACAAACGGTCCTGTGCTCCCCGTATCTAGCGGCTTTCGGCGGCTTTTATAGACAGATCTTATAGCTTATATTGGAGTCAGTACCATATTGACTCCAATATAAGCTAGTATGTGAATGTTTGTTCATTATTTAGCTGTAATTATCTGAATTTTGGGTTCGTTCATATTTAACTTTGAAATATGAATCATGCGTCAAAAGTTACCCAATATATTTTTCTTATAGCTTCATGCTTTACTCCCTATAGCATAGTAGTCACAAAAAACCTGATGTCTAGGTTCAACACTCTGTTTGCCCCTTTCCGCCCAAATCTCGAATTTGGCCACTCAACAATGTCTCATAATTGCGTGTTAAGTGGTGGAACTCAATCGCGGGGCTGTGAATATAATTTATTCATTTTCCTTAGTGGGAATCGAAACCACAACCATTACAGTCTGCTGTCCGACTGCGCCATGAAGGCCTATGTTAATGTTTTTTTTTTAAATATTATCTATATTTTCATGTTAAGAAAAGAATGATATTTTTAAAAGCACCTTGGCACTTATTTCAAATGATTCTATGACACGCAGGTGTTATTAGACCAATGAGTATATTACTAAGATTCAGATATTATATCTACTGATATAAAGTTATGAGACAATATTACGTAGTCTTTAGTTTTTGATAGTCAGAACTGAAAATATACGCGTCACAAACGTGTTGGCTGTGGATTCGATTCCTACTCAAGGGATTATTCCCTTATTATATATTTATTTATATTAAAAATATATATAATTATTAATATTTAAAATATATTTTCTTCTCTCCGTTCTGGTATGCCTTGAAGTCGGACGGAGAGCCTCTAACAGAATGTATTGATAATACGTTTTCTCTACTTACCCTGCGATATGGGATAAAGCTTGAAGCTGTTTTTTTGGTTTAGTGAGTTATTATATATTATCTAAAAGGCGCAATTTAGTTATTTAGGTACATACACAAAGAAATCATTTAGTATGGAACATCGATCAAACCTTAAATAGTTTTCAATGAATCAGATCAGAAGAAGTCAACTGAAATAAATGTTCATATAAATATGTTAATTTATTTATCTCTTACACTTTCAACAAGCGAATTTGTAACGGTCTGTTAATTTAACAATCGAATTTAAATTACAGTGGCAATACGATAAGATACCTGCAAATAGGTTACAATGTATCGCTTTATATGGTAGTCATATGCAAAAATCATTTAGTTATATTCAAATTTCTTTTATAGCAACACATGTACCGATACGAATGCATGAATAGATATTTTTTTATTGACGATAAAAATTCTATGCAGTTTGTGTGGAACGCTTTGTGTTTTGGCAAACATCAGGGCGCGATCCAGTGCCCTTGTGTCAAATATTCATATTTAACGTATCAATTATTTTTCGACCCAATAAAAATTTTACCATATTACAGTCAATTTTTATTTAAATTACAATATATCTATGAATGACTTATATTATGCCAAAATTTTGTATCGATTTCCAATTTGCATGATTTTTTTGTTCGATTATTGGATCATATTTTGTATGATGAACGTATGATAATTTTTTCTTTAAGATTTCCAACCGTTAGTGATTGAAGCTTTACGACAATCAATTCTTATACTATGTTATTCTTTAATTTGGTATCAGTTGCATTTTCTATTGATAAAATGTTATTCTTTTGTGACAATACTTGACCTTTTAACGGTCTTTTTAAAGTTATATTTTTTATTCAATTTGCTCTATGAGAAAATTATAATAAGAATCTATGTTATGTTATGAATATACAAGTGAAGAGTGTTTCTTTATATTGAAAATGCGTATAGAAATTAAAAGGTAGAACGATCGTTCTGAATTTGTAGAAAAAGGGCATATTTTTTCACGTCACGTCAAAATTCTTTCTAACCTAAAGATAACAAAATAATTTTTATTAATTTATGAGATTAACAGAGAGAGAGAGAGAAACATACAAGACACTACAAAAATAATTTGTAAAATGCTTACAAAATAATTTATATACATATACATACATACATAGCTTCACGCTGTATCCCGCATATAGCAGGGTAGGCAGAGGGAACCTAGTGTCAAGACACTTCGTTCCTCACTATCCGCCGAATTGACGCATTCCATGCTAAGTTTAGGAACTCAACGCCGCGCTTTGCCTTTTTACCAAACCCAGGAAATGAAAAATTCCATTTCCTGGAGTGGAAATCGAACCCACAACCTGTCGCGTTTACAGTCACACGACACGACAGGCTTTACTATAATAAGTAATTTATATAAATTATCAATAATTATTTTTTATTACTCAACAATTACTAACATTTTGTGTGTTTAAAAAAAGTGACATAAAAATTAAGCTCCTACCAATAAAAATAAACGTATATTAAGTTATAATTGAATCCGTAACCTTGCCATATTGTTATCCCCATTGTCATTTCCAAAGCCGCCAATAAAAATCATAAAATTTACATACATTCGTGAATTACTATACAAAATCAATTGTACATTTTTTTTTATGTTAATCTCTACAATCGATTTGAGAATTTGTAACGCTTTGTATCGATTATGTCCTACAAAACCGTTACAATTGGCATTTAAATGCAAATAAATATATTTTTTTATTTAAATAAAATCGATATTTGAAATTGTTCCCTAATGTATGAATGGGCGTGAGCTAGTGACGCGAATTAATCGATTTTCTTCGATTGTAACCATTTTTTTTATTATTATAGTATTAAATTGCGTGAAATGTAAGTATGTAAAGTAAGTAACTTTGCATATATCATTGTAAGATATTTTATTATGTACTGATTTATGGATATTTAAATATTCAAGCATTTAATTATTCAAAAGAGATATAATAGTATAGGTACTTGTAATAAAAAAAATTATAAGACCATTTTATACTAAATTACATTTTAATAATGGACTAAGTACAGCGTTAGGTTCCGCTATTTGTAAAGTGATGGATGACCCTTCATTGCCTAAATGTTTGAATTGTAATAAAAGCAAACATTTCAAATAATGTTTAGGTAGCTGTATTAATTGGTAATAGTGCCTCTATATATCTAAATTTATGTTATTAACTTTATCTTTATGTAAAAAATGATTTAAATGTTGTATTCTTGAATCTGCAAGTGGTATTGATTTTTTTTAATTAAATTAAGCATTAAGCAGTAGGCTTTGGAAAAATGCCTAAAATAGATACTTATGCTCATATATATTCCTCAAAAAGTTATTTTTATTTGTTGAACAAATATCAAAATACTCGTATATAATTATTAGAATTTACCTGTCATTAAGTTCACTTGGCTTTTTTGTAACTTATAAGCCTGTTTTTAAAACACAGTGCAGACCTAAAAATTTTTGAAATTTCATAGAGATGTGTGAATATTCTTTAATGAAAAATATTTTCTCTGCAATAATATAACTACATAACTAATGATTTTTAAAGCCTGTCGTGGCGCAGAGGCACAAGCGTGCAACTGGTTCGATTCCCACTCCAGGAGATGGAATTTTTCATTTCCTGGGTTTGGTAACAAGGCAAAGCGCGGCGTTGAGTTCCGCCACTCAGCACGCAATGCCTCAATTCGGCGGAAAGTGGGGAACGGAGTGTCTTTACACTAGGTTCCCTCTGCCTACCTTGCTATATGCGGGATACAGCGTGAAGCTATGTATGTATGTACATAGAAAACGGTCACAGAGTGGTTAACAGAGAGATTCATCACTAAGTTCTTGAACCACATAACACGGAAGGTACTTGAATAATAATAATACTATGGCTATTATTTATTAAGACAGTGTTTACATTTCTCACCCTAGTGTTGTGCTCATCAGATGTCGATGCGAGTGCTCGTGTCATCGAGTGTGCGTGCAATTGACGCATAATCTGTATTTTTATCGAGTGCTTTTTAATCTGATTTTTGATTTATTGATTTCTATTATTTGATGTTTTAGAAGGAAAAAAAGAGATTAAAAAATGGAAAAATAATTTGGATGAGGAAATTTTCAAAAGTTTTTCAGTTTAAGTGTTTTAGCTGAACATTTTGTTTTTGTCTGTATCGATACTTCTATTTCTTATACCTAAGTAATTACAAATATATTGACAATATTTTATTATATGTAACCAACCTAAAGATTACTTTTAGATATCAATAGATAGAAAGTATCGAATAATTTTATTATATACTTTTTTTTTTTAAATTATATTTGTATTGTAACAGTTCTTTTTCTTATTTTTATTTCAACTACGTAAGTTATGATATCTTTTCAAATAGCCATGATTAAAAAGTATACAATACATACTTAAGGTTTCCCTTAATTTTTTACATACAAAATAAATCATTATAAAACCTACATACTAATTAAATCCAAAATATTATAACATTTAATCACATCACTCAGCATCCACACGAGTGATTCTCTAATTCAATTAATAAATAACAAAGTCAGTATGAAGCTGGTTTTTGCGTCAAACAATTTTATTCATATTCGTATTACAGTGCCCCCCTCGAATTAAATACCTTTTGATTGTCGATAGAGCGTAAGATCCGTCCCTTAATCTCTGTTGATCATTTAACGTGTCCGATTGTGGGATTTCGCGAATTGTATGGTTTAAGTGATGAGATGTGGTATTTTTATATGAAAATCAGTTTCTAGTAATAAATTTGCCGATAAGTTCATAGAAGAGACTTTCAGGCGGAAAGTGGAGAACGGAGTAATTTGACAATAAGTTCTCTCTGCTTATTATACTATGAAGAAAAACTGTGAAGCTTTAGTATATAAAGCTTATATAAAGTCTTTATTACACACAACATATAACAAAAAGAAGAAACAACGGTTTCGATAAATTATTTAGGTTTATACGCTCACCTATATATAGGAAAATAGCAAGTAATACAAGATATAGATAGCGCCTGTCGTGTTACATTCGTCGAGCAGAGGTACAAGCCTGCGACTGTAAAAGCGACAGGCTGTGGGTTCGATTCCCACTCCAGGAAATTGAGTTTTTCATTTCCTGGGTTTGGTAACAAGGCAAAGCGCGGCGTTGAGTTCCCCCACTCAGCACGCAATTCCTCAATTCGGCGGGAAGTGGGAACGGAGCGTCTTAACACTAGGTTCCCTCTGCCTATCCTGCTATAAGCGGGATACAGCGTGGAGCTATGTATTTATGTGATATGGCGGTTCGCAACTCCGATTGTCTCTGATGAAAGATATCTTAACACTTCTATGACATTTTTTTATAATTATTGAATTGTTATTTAGGCATTTCTATAAGAAACATTGTAGAATAGCCAAATTAAATATAATTATTAAAGTACTATATAAATACCTACTAAAATATTACTATAGGTATATCGACTTTATAAAAATATATCAGTAGAAGTCCGCTTTCTCTTTTAAATTAAACATACCAAAACCACGCTGCGAAGGTGGAAATAATGAAACCTTATTACATTTTTTATCATTATCCCAATCAAAAATGAATTTTATCCCAAAGTACATAAAATATAAAATACAACAAATAAAATTCGCCAATACTTATTTGTTTATGTGCAATGATATCTTGGAATCGGTAGCAACGTATTCAAAGTGTTTAATCCGGCAGAACTAAGTGGGTACTCAGTAAAACCAGAAAACTTAGATGAGATCCGCAGATTTAATTTAGCTTCTGTTTAATATTGGGCTAATATGGAGCTCGCTTTTATATGGGAAAACTGTGAGATGCTTCTTTTGTTATATTTATTCAATTCAATTATTGACCGACTTCGAAAAAGGCGGAGGTTCTCAATTCGTTTGTTTTTTATGTGTGTTATCGCATAACTTTTTACTGCGTGAATCGATTTTGATGATTCTTTATTTATTTGATAGATAGTGTTTCTGATGTGATTCCATTTAAATTTAGTTGCAATCTGACGAGTAGTTTATGAGTTATTCGTAATAATTATGCTTTTTAGAGCATTTTATTTGTCGGTTTTCTTTTTCATACAAATTTTATCTTACAGAACCACACAGTAGTGAAGTCCCATTTATCCAGGTGAGGATGATATTAACGTTTGTGATATAATGTGCGGTTAGAAAATCTAGGGCAAAATTTACAGTACACTTGATCATGTGTACATTGTGGGACAACCATGGACTGTATGTAAATGCAGTTGTGGATTCGATCTCTACTCAGGGATCTATTTTAATTATTTCCATTTGCCCACTCAAATAAGACATATAAAACCTTCCCTCAACACGCATTGTTTCGATTTCGGTGGTTTCGGACGGAAAGAGGAGTGACCACGAAAAGCGTGGAGCTACTTAACATATAATATATTATATTAACAATGTAGGAGGTTAGGGTAAATAAAACGGTCATTCGGTTTTATAAATTAATTATATTTCACCGAAAAGAAAGAGTACTCGAAGAGACTGCTTTTCGACTCGTAAGTTCTAACACGTAAAGAACACAGTATGAGTGGCGGCAACCATTTTATAGTAAAAGTCGAAAGACATACTAATTATAAAAGATTAGTTTTTGTATAATAATCAATTGACAATCTATTAAACAAATTGATAATTTAAGAAGTCAGTTGACCAACTATAAAATCAATTGATATTTCAACAAACAAAATATATTTTATAATGAATATTTTATTTTCAAGCACGTTATGAAATAGGAATAGAAAAAAATACTGTATTCCCAATATTTTGCCCACTTTAGAAATAATGCACATAGTAATCTGTATTCAACTGGCACATTCAAGATCATTATAGAAAGAGCATAACAATTTATTTAACAAATATGTGTGAAACAAACTTACAGAAACTCAAATAAATTTTGTACGGGAAGCGGCAAGAAAAGCCTAAGAATAACTTAACCATCTGCTTTCAACATAATTCACGATTACCGTTAAGTTTTCACAAGGAATCCATCTGCCACTTAAAAATAAACTATTGAACATACTTCAATTATCAAACACGCGAATAGTTAAAACTCTTTCACGCAATCCGTTAATCCATAGCACATGGCCATTAATAAATATCTTATTAAAAAAAAAACAATATCATCGGCTAAGATCACACTTTCTTCCGTCTAAGTGGACAATATACACAAATATATAAACTTTAATCCCAAAAATAAAGGACAATGCAGAATAATCCTTATCCTAACTATATAAAGTTACAATTCAACCGGAAGTCGTTTAAATGGTCAGTCTATACCGGATGTGGAAAAAACTGGTTGTATTTAAGTCGCATTAGTAAGATAACAATCTGATTCGAAATGCAGATTTGCTTTTAGACAAGCCTGAGTGCGGTTAGTCTTTGTGGTGAAAAAAAAACACTTTACGGCGTTTAAACATGTTCCTTAAATATACTTGTGAGTATTGAGAGGATTATCGATGTACTGTTATAAATTCCCACAGATTTTCTAGTGTGGTCATTGAGGTGCAGTGGATAGCTTCGTTTGAGTCGTTTGAGTGGCGATGGCTGTGAATTCGATCTCTACAAACCCCATAGAATGATTATAAGTTAAATTTGTATATGTATTGTGTTTTTATATTATTTAAATACTTCTATAAGTAAAAAATGTTTGGTTTACTTAATTCTTTTAACCGACTTTCAGAAAGGAGGAGGTTACCAATTCGACTGTATTTTTTACGCGTGTTATCATAGCTTTTTATTGACTGAATAAATTATGATCAAAGTTTTTTATATAATAGCTAGTGCTTCTAATGTGGTGGTGTGGTTTTAATTATTTACTAAGTAATTTATTAATTCTATAATGCTATAAATAAAGCAATCTATGTCCTTTAATATTTCAAAAATTGTATATGCAAGTCGACTTATCAACCAAATCACGCCTCATACGGATGTGTAGGATAAATAATAATTCGGAAAGCCTTTGAAAAAATGTTACTTTATGAAATTGAAAGCAATTGTAAACACAATAATGTAATTCCAAACGTGTGCTTTCTTCGGTAGTAGCTTCCGCTTAAATGAATCACCATACTATTAACATGCGAATAACCATTCTATTAACATCTTACTTATAGAAGTTTCACTATTTTTAGTTTTATATAACGCTTGTCGTGGCGCAGAGGCACAAGCGTGCGACTGTAAACGCGACGGTTGTGGGTTCGATTCCCACTCCAGGAAATGGAATTTTTCATTTCCTGGGTTTGGTAACAAGGCAAAGCGCGGCGTCGAGTTCCGCCACTCAGCACGCAATGCCTTATTTGGGCGGAAAATGGGGAACGGAGTGTCTTAACACTAGGTTCCCTTCCCGAAGCTATGTATGTATGTATGTACTTTCCGTCGAAGTGAGGCATTGCCTGCTGAGTGGCGGAACCGCCGCGCTTTGCCTGTCACTAGAACGAGGAAATGCAAATACTAAATATTATTTAATATTTTTAATTCCTGGAATGGGAATCGAATCCACAACCTGTCGCGTTTACAGTCGCACGAGTATGACTCTGCGCCACGATATGCCTCATTTTATTTGTTATTCTATAATATTGCTTTATTTTAAATTCCTTATTACAATGACCTTACACTATCTATACAATCGTTATTATTTCTCATTGATCTGTCATCACTAGATATCAGCTGCACAGTAGTTTCTCACGGAATGCGACTCGCGACCTGTCACGCTCGTCTTAGGATTTTACGCGTATAAAATAGGGTTGTTCATAGAAAATTTATTGATTTTTATATAATGATTTTGTTAGGATTAAATGATAATGATAATTTTAGTTTAAATGTATACAAAATTATACTTTTTTTTATTTTTTTATAATTTATTATGTATTGAGAACTTAATGTTTCATATTTGAAAGATATTATAAAAATATTTATCATTATTTTTTATAATCATTACCTAATGAAATTAATAATCATTACATTTTCTTCTAAATTTATCATTAATTATAATTAACTAAAAATAATTGACAACCCTATCCACACCACCGGAAGTACAGGGGTGTGAGTATGACCTCAAGTTACTCATACCCATAAAATGTCTATTTCACATATAGAGCATGACAAACATACATACAAATGATTCGCAAAAAAAATGCAATAAATATCATACAATTGTATTTAAAAGGATCTTAAATTTAATATCGGATCGATTGGGGTAGCTTTGTTCATTGAAAATGAAGCTTTTCTATAAATGTCTTCGAATCTATTCCACACAATGGTTATTTGTCGTTAATTTCACGATTGTTATGGGGTTGATAGGGTTTGCTATGGGTGTATTAAAAAAAATCTTCTCAAGTTAAAAAAAAATGAATTTCACCCTTTATTGAATATAGCAGGGTAGTCAGAGTGTCAAGACACTCCGTTCGTCGTTTTCTGGACATTAGTTTTTGAGTTATTCGTAATAATTTTAATATTATCGTAAAAAGCATACTTACGATTGTCTTTACGCTTAAATCCCATATAATCCATATAAGATGTATAAGTAGATATTTTTAGCTTCACGCTGTCCCGCCCCGCACTTACCAGGGTAGGCAGAAGGAACCAGAGAACCTAGTGTTAAGACACACCGTTCTCTTTTAACATTTCTGTCCCCGTTTCCGCCGGATTAAGGCATTTCGAGCAAGTGGCGAAACTCAACGCCGCACTTTGCCTTGTTACCAGAGCAAGCAAATTAAAATACTAAGTATTATTTAATATTATTATTTCCTGGAGTGAGAATCGAACCCACAACCCGTCGTGTTTACAGTCGAATGATTGTGTCTGCGCCACGAAAGGCCTCTGTAAGTAGATAAATACAACATTATATATCTATAATCATAGAATAGAATAGAATAGAAAAGAATAGAATAGAATAGAATAAAAATAACTTTAAGCTGTCGATTATAAGCACTGAACTAGTCGTAAATTAACAATATAAAATTTAATCGCATACAAATTTTGTTCATAAAATAATTTTATTTATATTTGTACGGCCATGAGTTTGTATAACATTTAACATTAAATATGCAAAATTCTATTTGCTAATATATGTTAAAATATTATAATTTATGAATGACTAGCTGTGTCCCGCAATTTCGTTTGCATGGACTATGAAATTGAAACTTGACCATAGCGGCGTTGAGTTCCGCCACTCAGCACGCAATGCCTCGATTCGGCGGAAAGTGGGGAACGGAGTTTCTTAACACTAGGTTCCCTCTCTTACCCTGCTATATGCGGGATACAGCGTGAAGCTTTGTATGTATGTATGTATAAAATTAAAAGTCCCGTATTTCGTTTTATTATAGGAATTTCGAGAAATCCTCTCTTAGTGCTCCCCTACACTCCCCAGGGAACTCCCCAATTTTCAGTACTCTATGTCCAGTAGTTTCGTCTGTACGTTGTCTATCTGTCCCTCAGCAATTACATAAAAAAATAATCATTATAATTGGTTCACTCAGTTCAAAGCTTATGCGTTGACACATAAAAAATGCAGTCGAATTGAGAACTTCTTCTTTTGAAGTAGGTTAAAAGTAAATGAAAAACTACTGCATAGTTTCATTATCATAGTACTGCAAAGTTTCATCTAGATATGTTCAGTACTTTGCGTGAAAGAATAACAATATACATTAATCCTCACAGTCTCCCAGATTTATAGTGATGGTCATTACAATAAGCCTTCACGCTGTATCCCGCATAAAGCAGGGTAGGCAGAGGGAACCTAGTGTTAAGACTCTCCGTTCCTCACTTTCCGTCGAATTGAGGCATTACGTGCTGAGTGGCGGAACTAAAAGCCGCGCTTTGCCTTGTTACCAAACCCAGGAAAAGAAAAATTCCTTTTCCTGGAGTGGGATCGAACCCACAACCTGTCACGTTTACAGTCGCACATTTGTACCCCTGAGCCACGACAGGCATTTATTTTATTTTATTTTTTTGTTTGTTTTAACTTCACGCTGTATCCCGCATATAGCGGGGTAGGCAAAGGGAACTAGAGAACCTAGTGTTAAGACACTCCATTCTCTTTCAACATTTCCGTTCCCCACTTTCCGCCGAATTGTCGCATTACGTGCTGAGTGGCGGAACTAAAAGCCGCGCTTTGCCTTGTTACCAAACCCAGGAAAAGAAAAATTCCTTTTCCTGGAGTGGGACCGAACCCACAACCTGTCGCGTTTACAGTCGCACACTTCTACCCCTGAGCCATGACAGGCGTTTATATAAAAATATATATACTTATTTTTATTTATATTATTGTTGATAAATATATTTTTAAAATCGCTTCAGTTTTTCATATCAAAATATAATTAGTAATCAATATGTAAATCTCAATAGTTATTAGCTAACCAGTATTTATAATTCAACACATATATTTTAAAATACTATACATTAACCCGCGAGAGGTGAACAGTAATAATAAATAATTTAACATACATTTTGTAATATTGACGTATTTTAGGTTATGATGACGCATTGGCACAGTTTTTGACTGTAAACGTGATTGGTTATGGGTTTGATTCTTACTTGAAGGAATGATTATATAATATATATTTTTTTTTAGCTTCACGCATATAGCAGGGTAGGCAGAGGGAACCTTAGAACCTAGTGTTAAGACACTCAGTTCCCCACTTTCCACCGATATACCTATATATATAACTTTCTTTTTTTTTTTAACTTCACGCTGTATCCCGCATGTAGCGGGGTAGGCAGAGGGAACCAGAGAACCTAGCGTTCAACACTCCATTCTCTTTCAACAATTCCGTTCCCCACTTTCCGCCGAATTGAGGCATTGCGTGTATATAAAACTATATATATAACTTACTATATATATATATAACCGTATACATAACTTAGTTTCACTTTTCTGTTCTGGTAAGACAAACCGCGGCGTTAAGTTCCGCCAAACACCCTGAAATGTCTCGAATTTGGGCGGAATGAGAAGAGCGACTCGCCATAAATGAAAAGAATCTAATATTCTCTACATGAGATACTGTTCATTTTGCAAATTTAATAATTTTTTTAATGTTAATATTAGAATGAAATTAGTTAAATATCATGTATCGCATTTCTTTTCATTTTTGTAATCATTTTAATTATTCTAGTGTTCTCTCTGCCTATACTACTTTGCGGGATATAGCCTGAAACTGCAAAAGATAATTTTTCCCACATAAGAAGAATTTAGTGTCAAGACACTACGTTCTCCGATTTCCTCTAACTTTGCCTCGATAGCCTCACAATCAAATCGATTGATAACTATCATAAATATTATTTTTGATTTAACTAAATCCGCACAAAATTCAAATCATATACCTAAACTAACTTTAAACTGCCAACTTCCTCCATACCATTACAGTCAACTAAACCAACCACTGAGCCATAACATTATTTTTACCGGAAGGCATCATCATGGAATAAATTCGCAATAAACATTACATCTTTATTTATCCCATAGTACTGTCCTTTGTCTCTTTTCTCCTCTATTCATTAGATAGAGATACAAAATGGAGTGAAAGGGTGACTTTTATTGCTCTTAATGGTAAAGATTTGAGCTAATATTAGGGTAAAGTGGGCGTAACATATGTCAGTTGTATAATAAATTACATTTAACATATTGTTGGGAGATTTGTAACTGTTTCTAAGCTGTTTAAGTATTCAAATGATTTTTGATAAATAATGCTAAATAATTGTATAAAGAACTGTAGAATTATCTAGAATATTCTAGAATTTGGTTCTAGAATGATATGAAAAAATGGTAGCTTCACGCTTTATACTGTATAACATTCGAATTCCAAACATTACGTGTCGAGTAGCGCGAGAAAAACTGCTCTGGCGTGTAATGATTTGACCATTTTTATATTGCTTTTTATCTAAAATAGCGATACACTTAATTTTGTGTCCTTAACCCTTAAAGAAAAGGAGTTATGGAGGTTACAACCCTTAACATATAATAATAGATACCGATAAAATAAACTTTTTTGTTAATAATTACACGCCAGTGCAGTTTTTCTTAGGTTATCCTGCTAGACCATTTCAATAATAAAAATCGGTTGTATCTTGACTCGGTATATATGTGCCTATTAAAGGTCTACGTTAATGAGTGACTTACAAACAACGTACAGTAGAAACTACAGGCCTAAAACAGATAAACTTTGGCATGTAGATTCCTTGATGATTATAGGGGAGTACCTTTTAAGAGAGAATTTCTTGAAATTCCTACGAAAACGAAAAAAAACGGGTTTACATGTTTTAAAGTCTGCGTAAACGAAATTATTGGATGCATCTAGTTAATAATAAAATGGAATTATTAATAGCATATAGAAATTCAATTCATACATTTAAGGAACAACTATCTGAGTATTTAATATTCAAATAGTTGTTTTCGAGAAATGTATGATATTTTATGATATTTAAATTATATAAAGATATTTAAGAAACGTAAACTTGTATGTACACCGGGCTTTTATTTTATTTTATTTTTTATTTTTTATTGTATTTCATTTTAACATTTTAAATATTGTTTCCGCACAAATGTAACAATTTTGTAAAACTATCTTATTACTGTTGTGTATTAGATATTTAAGTTAACCATGTTATCGCATAAGTGACAATTGTCTTAGCCGATAATAAAGTTCTTTAAACCTAAATAAAAATAACGTATTCAATTACATTGAAAAAACATAATTTAAAAAAAATTTACAAAGTGTAATTTATACACTTTGAATTTGAACCGACTTCTATCAAAGACCGTAAGAATAACACTTCCACTGAATCATGACGGTCAATTATTAATACTAATAGCCTATAAACGTAAAGCAATAAACATGTGTTAAGTGATCATAAAACATAATGACAAGATATAGTACGTGAGAAATAATGATAATTAAATTTAATTATTTGTAAAAAGATTTTATTTCCTTTGAATATATCTATCTATTTTGATATAAGAAGTATATATAGACGAACCGCCAAATATCTTATGGTGTTTTCCGGTTCGATGGCATGTGAGCCAGGTTTTTCCCTAATCCTTTTCCCAAAATGTGGTGGTTCTGATAGCGGACTACTACATTGTCCTCCGCTCCCATCTGTATCCTCTAGGTTGGCAATGCATCTACAACATCTCTAGTGTTCTAGATGTTCATGGGCGAAGGTAACCACTTACCATCAGGTGGTCCTCCTGCTCGTTGGCCATCCGTTATCCATAAAAAAAAAAGAAAAAAATGTGCATTTTATATGGAGCCGGTGTTTTCTTGTTAAAATCTTCACTATTTATATCTAAAAAAAACTAAGCCTGTCGTGGCGCAGAGGCACAAGCGTGCACTGTAAGCGCGACAGGTTGTGAGTTCGATTGCCACTTCAGGAAATTTTAGTCTTTTCATTTCCTGGGTATGATAAGGCAAAGCACGCAATGCCTCAATACGGCGGAAAGTAGGGAACAGAATTGTTGTAAGAGAAAGGAGTGTCTTAACACTAGATTCTCAGGTTCCCTCTGCCTACCCTGCTATATGCGGGATACAGCGTGAAGTTAAAAAAAAACCATTTAAAAATATACCAACCATCAAAATTTAACAACTGTGACAAATCATCGTTATGAGAAGATATCATTTATAGACTCTATATAATTTTTTTTCATACAAAAATTGTACAGCGTCTAATTGAGTTATAAAAAAATAATTTTAATATGAATCTTGTGACATCAAAATTATGTACTTTTTTACGTTTTCGCTACTAAATTGTAGCGGTTTTTGAAATTAATAGTATTTCTGTTGCATACTGTAAAGTAATTGTTATTTATTGAAATACGTAAATATATCTCTCCTAAATATAACGCCTGTCGTCCCGCAGAGGCACAATGGTGGGACTGTAAATACGAGAGGTTGTGGGTTCGATTCCCACTCCAGGAAATTGATTTTTTTATTTCCTGGGTTAGGTAACAAGGCAAAGCTCGGCGTTGAGTTCCGCCACTCAGTACGCAATGCCTTAATTCGGCGGAAAGTGGGGAACGGAGTGTCTTAACACTAGGTTTCCTCTGCCTACCCTGCTGTATGCGGCATACAGCGTGAAGCTATGTATATATATATAATCGTATATGTATGTAATCATTCCGTTCCCCACAGCGGAAAGTGAAGGAGAGTGGCAGAAAATGTTGAAAGAGAACGGAGTATCTTAATACTAGGTTGTCTGGTTCCCTCTGCCTACCCTACTATATGCGGGATACAGCGTGAAGCTAAAATAAAAGAGACATTCTTCCCAAACAGAATCAAACCGACACCCACTCGCAATTACAGTCAAACGATCTACTGCACCCCGAATGACTTCTTATAAATATTCATTATACATATATAAATGTATTTTGACAACTCAAATTTAATGATATCACAAAATAGTACTAAAAACACGCCACTGAGATAGTGACCCCTTTTTTTAGTGACAGAAAGAAAGTAGGGACACTGGACTCTTTCTTAGTGACGTACTTATACAAACCGTGTCTAATTAAATTGCTTCATACAATATGATGATAATAAATAAAAGTTTATTTATGGGACGCGTTTTAAATTTGTTTCACTTATACGTATATGGGAACTGTGGTCAGTGTTAACGGTGATTTGGAGGGGTGAGGTATGTAGGGTACAACTGGTCTATTAAGATTCACTGTTTTGTTATTTGTTGCTGTCAAATATTAATTTTGTTTGATACGTTTGGAGTAATGATACTTACTTACTTAACTTCACGCTTTATCCCTAGCGGGGTAGTCAGAGAGAACGGAGCGCCAAACGCTACGGTCCCTGCATACCTCTTTCGCCTCGTCCACAGTCATTACCCTCTTCATGCATGCCCTCCGGGGGGTCCTCATGCTTTTTACGTGACCTTCCTCCAGTATCATTCATACTGTGTTCTCGAAGGTCAACCGAGGTCTCCCCCTACCTCTCTTACCGCTCACCTTTGCTTCATATATCTTTCTCACCATTCTTTCATCACTCATCCTCTCGACGTCCCCAAACCACATGAGCACGTTCTTCTTCATTCTTACTATATAGTAATGATTAAATTATTCATTAATTTTAATTTTACGTCGGACGCGCGGCGTTTAATTCCGCATTGATTTTAATATGGGCAGAAAGTGAATGAAAAAAGATATGAAACTTTGCATAGAAAGTTACAAGAGTACTAACATATGGTTTACCAAAATTGCTTTGGGAAGGTCAGGCAGAAAACCTAGTGTTAAGTTACTCCAAACTCAATTTTTCTTTTTATTTTGTAACTGTGTTTTAAAACGCGGAACCCAACGCCGCGTATTGTACAAAGACTAATTTATTATAATTTATCCTAGTGTCACGACACTACGTTCTCCACTTTCTGGTACAATTCGAGAAATGGCGCTTAATTTTAACGAAGCGAAGAAGTAAAAACAATATTTTTTTTTTTATTAACTTCACGCTGTATCCCGCATATAGCAGGGTAGGCAGAGGGAACCTGAGAACCTAGTGTTAAGACAGTCCGTTCTCTTTCAACAATTCCGTTCCCCACTTTCCGCCAAATTGAGGCATTGCGTGTTGAGTGGCGGAACTCAACGCCGCGCTTTGCCTTGTTACCAAACCCAGAAAATGAAAATACTAACATTTCCTGGAGTGGGAATCGAATCCACAACCTATCGCGTTTACAGTCGCACGCTTGTGCCTCTGCGCCACGACAGGCGTAAAAATAATTAGTTTTGGAAACTTTTTGTCATTCCCCCGAGTGAGAATCGAACTTAAACCTAATCATTGCGTTTACAGTCAGTTCCACTGCACTACAATAAAATCAAAAACATCATATTAATATTTGTTTAAAATTCTAAATAACTAAGTACAAGTGCATTTAATTCCAATCTCTTTATGTTAGAAGTTGTCAACGCGTCAGTGAGACGTAATTAATCGGCTTCCAATAGCGTATGTCAATAGTATGACGTTTTCATTCTATGAATTAATAGAGAATAACACAATATACGTGCATACGAGGCGGTAATAAGTTGATAAATCAAAGTTATGATATACTTATCTACTCATTTGCTGATCATATAATGAAAATAAATTGTATTGCTTATTAATATTTAAAAAAACACCTGTAGTGGCGCAAGCGTGCGACTGTAAACGCAACAGGTTGTGGGTTCGATTCCCACTCTAGGAAATGTCAGTAATGTTTTCATTTCCTTTCCTGGGTTTGGTAACAAGGCAAAGCGCGGCGTTGAGTTCCGCCACTCAATACGCAATGCTTCAATTTGGCGGAACACTTTCCGGGAATGGAAATGATGAAAGAGAATGGAGTGCCTTAACACTAGATTCTCTGGTTCTTTCTGCCTACCCCGCTATATGCGGGATACAGCGTGAAGTTAAAAAAATAATAATAATATTTAAAAAAAATATTAACCAAGTTTATAAAACGAAGAAGGTTATCCAATTGACTGTATTTTCTTTGAGTTACCGCATAACTTTTTCTAGATGAACTAATTTTGATGAATCTTATTTTATATGATAGTTAGCTAGTTAGCCAATGCTTTCGATATAGGTTCATTCATTCATCCGATTTAAATTTATTAAAGAAGTGACAAGTTTTAGAGTTATCCGTAATAATATAACTTTATAATGCATATGAAGTCGATTTTCTTTTTTTTTGTTAAAATTCTAATTATGCATATATATGAAACAAAACTTATCAACTTATTTATTTATATTTTTAGCTTCACGCTGTGTTCCGCATATAGCAGGGTAGGCAGAGGCAACCTGAGAGCCTAGTGTTAAGACACTCCGTTCCCCACTTTCCGCCGAATTGAGGCATTGCGTACTGAGTCGCGGAACTCAACGCCGCGCTTTGCCTTGTTACCAAGCCTAGGAAATGAAAATACTAACTTATTCACGTCCGATCTAAATATTTATAATGTAGGTATATATTTTCAGTGAGTGGGGAACGGATTGTCTTAACACTAGGTTCCCTCTGCCTACCCTGCTTTATATGGGATACATCATGAAGCTATATATGTATGTATGTGTATTTTCAATATCACACAAAACTTCTACCCAACAGTAATTTAACTGTATTCACGTAACAATTGACCATATTCTCTCTTATAAGCCTATCATTTATAAAACTTGACCGATACAAGTGGTATACAATATATATATTGAATAAATACGGGTATCTATATATAGAAAACTGTAAAGTCACTATGCACGTTCCCACGTACGGGAGCAAGGAATAAAAACCGCCTCCGACCCACTCCTAATAAAATTTTAAATAAAGGAGCGATCTTACGTCGCAGGTGATCGTAGTTGGTCGAAATTTTAGATGTAACCCGTTTAAACCATTTTTTTTAGCTTCACGCTGTATCCCGCATATAGCAGAGTAGGCAGAGGGAACCTGAGAACCTAGTGTTAAGACACTCTGTTTCCTATTTTCCACTGAATTGAGGCATTGCATGGTGAGTGGTGGAAGTCAACGCCGCGCTTTGCCTTACGATTTTTTGAAAATTGTTTTGATAAGTCACTTTGCTTTGCTGTTTCCGTTTTTTTATTAGTGCGGAATTTAACGCCGTAATTTATAAGAAATATAAAGAAAAAATGAAATTGATTGGCGTAACTCTTACGCATACATTTTATTTAAATGAAATTATTTTGAGCATTTATTTAAAGATTTCTTTTCATTAGTAGGTATGTACAGGGTAACATAGGTCTACTACTGTGGGTCCATCTCAAACCGGTTAAAATATTAAATTGTATAAATTTGCATAATATCTTATTTTTCTACTAAAATTAAAATAATTGTAATATTTGACAGCTTACATAAGATATATAATTAAGGATCTTTTAACTTTTATAACATCTTTTAAAATAACATACAAATTTTTGACAATATGGTCTAAATATGAAATAAAAAATCAAGATTTCAACAAAAAAAGAAACTGATTTAAAATATAATGCACTAAATAACTAAGTTATTCCGAATAACTCCAAAACTACTCACCAGATCTTAATTTAACTTAAATAAGATTATATTAGAAGCACTAGCTGTCAATTAAAATAAGAATCATCAACATTGTTTCACCCATCTACAGTTTACACATAAAAAGATAAAATCAAATTGAGAATTTTTTTTTTAATTCACGCTGTATCCCGCATATAGCAGGGTAGGCAGAGGGAATCTGAGAACCTAGTGTTAAGACACTCCGTTCTCTTACAACAATTACGTTCCCCACTTTCCGCCGAATTAAAGCATTACGTGCTGAGTAGCGGTACTCAACGCCGCGTTTTGCCTTGTTACCAAACCCAGGAAATGAAAAAATCCATTTCCTGAAGTGGTAATCGAACCCACAACCTGTCACGTTTACAGTCACACGCTTGTGTCTCTGCGCCACGACAGGCGTTGAGAACTTACTCCTTTTTTAAAAGTTAGTAAACAAATTACTACATAAAATCATAGTTTCATCTAAAATTCACAATCATACTGTATCAGTTAATACTCGATATATTCAAAAAATATCATTCCTCATATATAAAAAAAGTAAAAAAAGGCAATAAAACCTATGGATAGCACTCCATAATGACGTGGGTTAGCGGGCGGGCAGAACAAACAAAATTTACTGTCAGACGAATATGGCCTAAGTTATATTTTAAAATGAGACCATCATGGTGCAGTGGGCAGCTAACTGTAAACGCGATTGGTTGTGGGTTCGATTCCCACTTGTGTAATTAATAAAGTTATTTTCATATTTCTGCTTTAGGTAATTTCCTTGGTCTGGTAACAAGGCAAAGTGCGGTGTTGAATTCTGCCACTCAACACGTAATGCCTTAACCCGGAATTGTTGAAAGTTTACGCTTGTGTCTCTGCGCCAAGATAGGCTTTACAAGTATAATATTATCGTCTATTTCTTTAACTTGGGTGAAAAATGAATAACGGAGTGTCTTAACACTAGATTTTCTTAGCCTATCTTCAAAACCGCAGGAGTGAAACAAAAAAATGTGTCTTTTAAATAGTTTTTCTAAAAAATCATAATACAGATCCAAATATCTACAAATTATTATTTTTCAAATGACATACCTAACCTAACCTATTTTTGAGTTACACCACTTTGTTCACCAACAGTATCTACTAGCTACATTTTTTACTGTTTCATTCTAGTCTTACGTGGGCAAGCAGGTAGGAGACGGGGTGTCTACGCAACCAGACAGTCCGGCACCACTCGGCATTCAAAATATGTGAATGATTTGTATTGTTCACTTAAGGAAGGGTGTTCGATATTTCAAAAACTATTGTTAAGGATTTGCATGTATATATGAAAGAAAGAGTAAGATTTTTTAACCGATTTCTAAAAAAAGAAGTTGTAAATTCAGTTACAATATAACTATTAACTGGGTGAACTAATTTTGATGACTTGGTCCCATTTAAATTTAGTTAATGGCGAATAGTTTTTGAGTTATTCGTAATGATGTTTTTTTAGTGAATTTTATGTGACGTCGGCTTTCTTTCTTTTTTTAAATTTATTTTGGCAGGTTAAACTAGATAAATGTTAATATTTAATTTGTTTTCCTAATTTCGCCATAGGGAGATAAAGCGTTGAGTACCGCCGCTTGATAGCTGCAAGCTTTTGCTCTGGCAAGACAAAGTGCGTTGAGTTCCGCCACTCAACACCCAATATCCTTATATCACAAACATCTTTCTCTCTTTCTCTCTCTCTCTGTCTACCCTGCGATGTTAAACAATTAATATAATTATATATAAACAAATTTTTAGTAGTACATGTGTCTAAACACCATATGGAAGGTCAAAGAAGTCACCATGTCCATCTGTTTGCGTAATTTGATTATGATTTATCGAGCTCTATTAGAACATATTCCCCTTTAATTCAATATAACATAATATAAAAGTATTAAGCTTTTCTAATGACTTCCTTGTCATAAGTTTGAATCCCGGATGAGGCAATAGTTTAAAATGATTATAGAATGAAGAAACTCAATAGCGTTCCATGGATTTAATTGCGGATACCAGTGTAAATTGGGCTCCTCCAAACGGTCCTAATTCGGGTGGAATGCAAAACGGAGTGTTTTAACACTAGGACACTCTCTGCAAATCTCACTAGAAAAACTCTTGAAGATGCCTACTACAAGTAATTTAGTGACGTATCACCGTTAAATATCAACAGAAGTCTTTCAACATCAATAAATTTTATTACATAATTGCAACCAACGCCATTTTGTCTAAATAAATATTACACCAAAACATAACAGTCATAGCAACTTTGTAATTAAAAACACATGAAAAAAAATGACCGATATTCATACTTCAAGAGTCACTTTGAAGATTCACTGGACACCAAAGACACCGGCACCGGAATAGTCAAGGGTCCTCACACATTAAGGGGGCCAGTTTGTTCCGAAAATACTTTATGCTTTTGCACAGAGATCAAAAGACGAATGTGAAAAGACCCTCCACTCCACTCGTGCAGTTTAGCTTTGAAACCACTGAATGAACGCCATTGAACTGCTTGTAAATTCTAATTCTAGTTTTATTTGTAATTTATGAGTAAATGGTCTTTTTTGTAGGCGTATTTTCTAAAAAAAAGAAACGTTTGAAAAACGCAAAGCATTATTTATCTATCCCGACGTGTGTCTAATATTAAAACATGAACAAAGCTTGAGAAAAAAAATGTTAAACAAAATTTATGTCCTGCATTGTAGAAAAAATTGTCAATGAATGCTAAAGGCAAGGTTTGTTGGATGCCGATTTTTTGGTTAACTTTCGTTTTTATTAAATTGCTGTCTCAATTTTGATTGTGTTTTGTGTGAGTGTTACGTTTTTATTTTCGTATGTTTATTTTTTATTTTTTTTTAACTTCACGCTGTATCCCGCATATAGCGGGATAGGCAGAGGGAACCAGAGAATCTAGTATTAAGACACTCCATTCTCTTTCAACAATTCCGTTCCCCACTTTCCACCGAATTGAGGCATTGCGGGCTGAGTGGCGGAACTCGACGCCGCGATTTGCCTTGTTACCAAACCCAGGAAATGAAAATACTAACATTTCCTGGAGTGGGAATCGAACCCACAACCTGTCGTGTTTACAGTTGCACGCTTGTGCCTCTGCGACACGACAGGCGCATGTTTATTATAGATCGAATGTAAATATTAATTATAAATATTAGTAAATTTTGTTTTCATTTTCGTTTTGAAACAATACTGGCGCAGGGACCGCTTTTGACTGTAAAAGCGTTTGGTTATGGGTTCAATTCCTACTCGGTGGAATGTTTGTGGTGGTGGTTTGTTTGTTTTAAATTAAATTTAACTTTCCCTACCGCTAAAATAAAGCACGGCGTTAAGTTCCGCCTCTCAACACGCAATGTTTCGAATGCGGGCGGAAAGCGGTGACCTAGTGTCAAGACACTAGGTTCTTTCTGACTAACCTTGCTGAAGTGAAGCTTCTTTGAATTTTCGTGTTTTAAAATACTTTTTACCGCGGTGTTTAATTTCTTAGAATTTTTGATTTAGTCATTTATACGACATTCCACTTCCCTTGAGTTCCGCGACTCTGCACGCAATGCCTCAATTCGGCGGAAAGTGGGGAACGGAGTGTCTTAACACTAGGTTCCCTCTGCCTACCCTGCTATATGCGGGACACAGCGTGAATGTATGTATGTATGTATATGCGGGATCCCAATGCCTATCAATATTAAAAAATAACAATGTAAGTTGAATTATCCATCTATTCACGCCTGAAACGAGTTTATATCGGTCATTAAGATATTACTAATTCCATACTTATGTGATTTGATTAGTTGCCATATGATACATCATAATTAGTATTTATCACTGTTCAATTTAATATAAATTTCCGCTAGATCCTATTTAACGCCTGAGCGACTATAAACGCGACAGGTTGTGGGTTCGACTCCAGGAAATGGAATTTTTAATTTCCTTGGTTTTGGTAACAAGGCAAAGCGCGGCGTTGAGTTCTGCCACTCAGCACGCAATGCCTCAATTCGGCGGAAAGTGGGGAACGGAGTGTCTTAACACTAGGTTCCCTCTGCCTACCTTGCTATATGCGGGATACAGCGTGAAGCTACGCAAGTATTACGCTGGATAAAACGTGAAACTGCTTTTTTAAGCGAGCAAAGTCGGTAATAGAAGCTAGTCTTTAGTATAACAGTAAACAGTCGCTCTCATTGTCGACAGTCCCATTGTTGAAATATGAGTTTGAAAATTGAAATTTAATGGAAATATCAAACGGAACTCGGCGGAGTTCTTTGCTCGTATCTCGGATAAAGCATCTGAATTGTAATGAATCATTTCGTATTCATCCATTTTGCTTTAATATTAAACTTTGTATATATCATGTTTATTAAGTTGGTTGTTATTTTTGTTTTTTTCGGTCTATTGATTGGTTTTGTGGCGCAGTGGGAGATACTCTAGCGGTAATAGCTATAGGTTCTGTGGAGGTCTTTGTGATTTCTCACGGAATGAAACTCCACTTCCCAATATCTTCAATGGACTGTATTTCTTTAATTGTTTCAATTTCTTCAGAGGTCTTCACTGTGTCACGTATCCCGAACGAATGTGTCGCTACCGGCAAATGTGCCTCTTTTTATTCCTCCCTACGTACACGCGATAGCCTATGCCTGAACTCGCTCGCGTTCGTAAACAAGCATTGTACGCAGGGAGGTGACAATACACTTTCTTAATTTTTATTACTCTTTACAATTCTAAGTACAATAGTCTATACAATTCTAAGAACATTAGTCTATACAATTCTAAGTACAATAGTCTATATAATTCTAAGAACATTAGTCTATACAATTCTAAGAACAATAGTCTATACAATTCTAAGAACAATAAACTTAACTATTATTATTTTCCTTTCCGTCGTCCGCTACAGGTTCGATGCTCATTGGAGGGGATTATCTATATGTGTAAGACGCTTTACTGAGTGACTGATAGATAACATACAGGTCAAACTACTGGTCATTGATAGCTGAAATTTGGTGTGAAAGCTCCTTGTTGTAGAAGAGCATTAAAATAATATATCTAAAAATTCATGATAACAAGAAAAAACAGGATGTTTGTTTTCATAGTTCTCATAGCCGCAAACGGAGTTGCGGGATACTTGTGACCAAACCCAGGAAACGAAAATGCTAAACTTTTACATATCCTGGAGTGGGAATCGAACCCACAACCTGTCTCGTCTACAGCCGCACGCTTGTGCCTCTGCGCCACGACAGGCGAATGAACAGATAACATTATAAAATTCTAAAGAGCTACAGCTTTTTACCAAAATATTAAAGAATAAATATATAAATACAATAACTAACTTCCATACTATTGCTTATATGTATAAATATTTGTGTAAAGAATTACACTTTTTGTTGCCATACGAACTATTGAATATCTTATTATAAATTAAAAATGAAATTCAAAAAATGTATAGACAATGACTTTTGAAAGATAACAAAAGTATGGACAGTGGACAGTCAGTATGAAAATACTGTGTTATATTGTTGCCTTGGAATTAAACGTAAGGTTGCTTTTGCTATATCAATTCAAATTAAAATTCAAAATATGATTTATTATTTTAAATAGATATATATATATTTTTGTATTAAATTATAAAAGAAATAAAATAATATATATATATATTTTCGCCTCGACTAGGCGGAAAGTGGGGAACGGAATTGTTATAAGAGAGTGGAGTGTCTTAATACTAGGTTCTAAGGTTCCCTCTGCCTACCCCGCTATATGCGGGATACAGCATGAAGTTAAGAAAAAAAAAAAGAAAATACATATATTTTTAGATGAAATAATATTAATTATTTATACAAAAAATAAAAAAAATATATTTTGGACTCTCAAAGGAATTACAGAAAATTATATCATATTATACTTTCATAGTTCTAAGTATATTTAAGTAAGAAAAAATATATAAATGTAAAAAAGTGAAGGTAATTCGGAAAATTTGTAATGTGTGCGAAGTGATGAGAAAAACTACTAAAAAGAGCACTTTTGATCCTTTGAGCGAACATAAACCTACCACTAGCTACCAGTACAAGGCAATTGAATCGGTGAGTGCAGAAACAAAGTAAATTGGGATTTTCAATTTTTGCAGGAAGGAGAAAAACAACACGCATCTTGCCTTTCTAAGCTAGTTTAAATCGATTACGAAATTTTTGCATTTTTTGGGACTTACGTTGTTTCTGCACACACCGATTCAATTCTGCCGTGGAGAACCGACGAGAAACACAACAGTTGGTACTTACTTAGCTTAACGCTTTATCCCTAGCGAAGCAATCGGAACGCTGAACGCTACAGTCTCTGCATACTTCTTTCACCTCGCCCCACAGCCATTAACCTCTTCATAACATGCCTTCCAGGGGGTTGTCATGTCTTTTACATGACCTCAACAGTTGTTCTATAGAAAACAAAAGTTACAGTCGCCGTCGTTTCAGTGTGACGTATTGTTGGACATCGTCCTCCACCAAGGATTTCCATAAGAATCAGTCCTGCGCTTTCCGCATCCAGTGACCATCGACCTTGATCAGATCGTCGATCCATTTGGGAGGGGCCCACTGAGCGTCATTCAGTTCGTGCTCGTCATTTGAGAAGGTTCCCAACCTAAAGGACTTCGGTTTTACTCGCTATGTGTAGAGTTACACTAATACAATTTACAGTCTTTTTGTATTTTTTTTAGCTTTATCTTTTTTCCATATTTGCAGGGAAGTCGCAGAGAACATAATGTCCAGACACTCTGTTCTTCAGTTTCCGCCTGAGATCGAGACATTGCGTGTTGAGTGGCGGAGTTCAACACCGCGCTTTACCTTACCAGAAGAGAGATATGAAAATAATTTAAATATACTCAACCCACAATTGGTTACGTTTACAATATAGTGTCCCACGGCTCCACGGTGGTCTCCTGGAATGAGTAAAATTCTTAATTATATTCAAATTTGGGCAAACAAGGTATTCAAAACATGAATTTAATATAAAAATATTGTAAACTACAAAAGGTTTTGTACGCTATTGTCTCATTTAAAAATGTTTTAAAGTATTTATTATTTTGACCAAATAACTAAAATATCAAATAATTTTACTTACTTAAAAATGGCATTAAATTTAGCTATTAAAATACTTATACTGAAAATATAGTATAAAAACCAAGACTTCAAGAATTAATAGTATAGTTGAAAACATGGCTTCTACTTGTCTACTGTTCCTCCTAGTTGCTATTATACCATCAGCAATATTACTACCATATCAATCTGATTTAGTTGTTACTCAATTCAAGGATTTTGTTAAAAAACACAATAAACAATATACCAATGCAATTGAAGAAGCTTTCCGGTTCGGTATATTCTTAAAATCTTTGGACTATATTGATCATTTAAATAAGCACAGCAAAGGCACTATTTTTGGTAAGGTTTTACAATTTATGCTCAATTTGTTGTATTTTTTCGTAAATTTATTTGTATTTTTTGTGATGAAATAGAAAGGTAGTGAAATCTTTCTATTCTCTATTCAACACCATCAAAAATTTCGTTGAATGAAGGAATCTAAAAGTGCGTTCATGTGTTAGTACTACTTTATCAATAATTATAATGTCCAAGACGGCAAGCAAGAGTACAGTTAGAGATATTAACTTTTGACGAAGTGAGGGTTAGAATCAAATTAACATTATAGCGTATTTGGTAAGTTAAGTATTGCATTTGTCCATGCGATAGTAATTATCTGTCAACCGGTAGTCTGTTTAGTTTCTTATTCTCTTTTGAAATTAAAAGATATAAATTGTTTCCATTTCTGGAGAACACAGTATTAGTGATATCTAATATCACAGATCATCAGAAGGTCATTTAAAAAGCATGAGGACTTTCTTTTCTGCCTCCGCATGTATGAAAAGGTTAAGGACTGTGAATGATGCGAAAAAAGTATGCAGGGACTGTAGCATTTGGCACTGCTGCTTTCTTTATAAAGTAATATAAATTTCTTATTCACTTTCTAGGTGTAAACCAATTTACGGATTTAACTGACGCAGAATTTCATAGATGGAACACAGGATTGTCGCAATCAAGTTTTGGAGACGGTTGTCTACCAGGCTCAGTAGATGATTATATTATCAACGTTACTGATAGTCACTTTGATTGGCGTGACAATGGAGTTGTTGGTCCTGTAAAGAATCAAGGGAACTGTGGTTCTTGTTGGGCATTCAGTACCATGGGTGGGATTTTTCTTTCTATAAATTACATAAAAAAATGATTATAATTTATATTATATTGAGTCCACAAATTATTTTTATATTTTAGTAAAAACTTTTTTTACATATAAAAAAATTGTTTTCCTGTAGTAATTAAATAAATAAATTTAAATAAATACATACAATAATATGAAACGATATACTTATAATAATATATAAAAAAATATATTTACAGGAAACGTGGAGAGTGTTAATGGGATTAAAACAAAGAGCTTGGCTTCACTATCAGAGCAACAATTAGTAGATTGTGATACATCGTCAAATGGATGCACCAGTGGTTATTTACAAAATGCTTTTGCGTAAGATATCCGCATACTGTCTAAGATTTTTGCTTGTTCTTTCCTTTTTTTTACAGCTTCACGCTTTTATTTCGTGGGATCGTTAGAGTTAACCTAGTGCTAGACGCTGTGTTCATTGTTTACCGTGTCTTAGTGGAGGAACTCAAGGCTGCGCTTTCTCGTACTGGAGGAGTGTAATGAAAATCGTTTTAAATATAGTTATACCCCCGAGTGGGAATCGAACCCATGACCATTTACAGTGAGATGCAAGCCAGCCTCGACTAATGAATCGTAAACTTATTAATTGACTTTAAAACAATTTATTTTTCAGTTATGTAGTGTCAAATGGTGCTATGTTTGAATCTGATTATCCGTACACTGAACACCAAGGCAGCTGCCAATATGACCAATCTAAAGTTTCTGTGAAAATAAATACTTGTTATACATATAATTTACCGGAAGATGCCTTAGCTCAAAAACTGCAGCAAATGGGGCCACTGTCGATAGGTAAACTATGCCTTAATATGTTTTGGAAACGTATAAAAATTTGATCGCAGCAGAACTGGAACCCGCACCTCTTTGAAGTGTTCTATTCGCTAAGCCATGCGGTCTTATCCAGCTGCGTCGATATTCTTATACGCTTATTACGACTTATTTGTTAGAATCTCTGTAGAGAAATTTTTACAAATTTGGTCTTCCCAAAGATTATTCTTAAGCACAAATATTTTGGCAAGAGAGAATGCTATTTATTAAATGTTTTTGATATATTTAAAGTGCAAACACACTTAGGAGACAAAAACTACTTTTAGAAAAAAAAATTAAAATTGAATGATGTGAAACATTTTTACACTGATCTTATAGAATTCCAGATTATATTAATTCAAACGTTGTTTTTTTTACAGCTGTTGATGCAACCTATGTAAAACACTATCATGGTGGTATACTTCAGGACGCAAGTTGCCAGGGAACCGCTCTTAATCATGCTGTTCTTCTAGTAGGCTTTGGCGAAGGTAAATTTTGCTTTATATATCATCATTTATCTAACTTTTTTTTTTAGTTTCATGCTGTATTCCGCATATAGCAGAGTAGGCAGAGGGAACCTGAGAACCTAGTGTTAAGATACTTAATTCCCCACTTTCCACCGAATTAAGTGTTGAGTGGCGAAACTCAACGCTGTGCTTTGCCTTGTCACCAAACCCAGGAAATGAAAAATTGTGGAAGTGGGAATCGAACACTCAACCTATCGTGTTTACAGTCACATGAGGCACAAGGCCTCTGCGCCACGACTGGCGTAATGTTCTAATTTTATAATAATTATTATCATAATTTCTTCGAATCAGAGGGCGGTGTTCCATACTGGATCATCAAAAACTCATGGGGCCCAGGTTGGGGTGAAGCAGGATACTTCAGGATGAAGAGAGGAGTTAACTGTTGTCTCTTGACCAATGGTCCGGCGGTGACTGCTGCATAATATAAGTTTCGACTGGATTTTTAATTTATCCTTTAGCACTTATGAATGCGATTATGTTTATATTGAATATAAATATATATTATTATTATTATTGGTGTGTAAATTATTTTGGTGTCATTAAAAATATTATATTAGATAAAATAATTAACATTTTGACAACAAAAGACTTCAAAGTTTCACTTTCTTTGCATTTCACTTTCTTTGCATTTGCACTAAAAAGTAACAATATCATAAATAATTTAAAAACAACTCGTCAGATCTGAATTAAATTTAAATGAGGCCATATCAGAAGAATTAGTTTTCATATAAAAAAGGAATCAACAAAACTTGGTTCTCGTCCATCTTTTTTGTAATCGGTTAACTAATGGGGTTATATAGGGTGTCCCAAAATTAACGCAAGATTTGAATTAAATAGAAAATGCCATTTTAGTCTTTTAATAGCCAATGAATAATGAATATAATAGCAAATGGCGGCAAAGTCAAATCTTGCGTTAATTTTGGGACACTCTTTAGATATCAATAGGACAAAACTAGACTTATTGTTAATATAGTTCATATAAATAAATTGCATTTGTTCACTCAGATTATTAACCAAATTACTTTATATTATTTCCTCATAATATTGTGTCAAATAATTCAACAGAAAGAAAACAATTCTATGTCTACTTTGGTTTTGGGTTCGATTCCCGTTCCAGGATATGGAATTTTTCATTTCCTGGGTTTGGTAACAAGGCAACGCGCGGCATTGAGTTCCACCACTCAAACTCAATGCCTCAATTCGGCGAAAAGTGGGAAGTTCGGGGGAAAGTAACACTAGGTTCCCTCTGCCTACACTGCTATATGCGGGATACAGCGTGAAGCTATGTATTTATGTATGTATGTATGTATGTCTATTTTGGTTAATGGGATTAAAAAAATGGTAAACAAGTTATATAGACAAAAAAGTACATTTTAATAATGACAAATCAGCAGTATTTAAAGATAACTGTAATAAAGTTAATATGAAATATAATTAATACTCTCATAAAAAGAATAGAATTCTTAGATAAAACATTTTTATCTATGCTTTTTTCGTGCATATTAACATTTAAAATATAAAGAGGAAAGTGCTTAGGAGGAGAAAAAGGCAGAGCAGATGTACCCTTTGAAAAGAAGTATTAACTCTCACCAGCACTGTCGGAGCTCTTCTCTTAAGCTCACGTCACGATGGTCTCTAAATAAAAAAGAAATATATAGTAATAAAAAATGGAACGGACACTTTTAATCTGAAGAATATGCTTAACACAGAATCTTCACAACCAGACAAGGAAAACTCAGTCTAGATTATGATAAGCTAGAATATCATAATAATTAGAATGTTATGTCAACGTCATTGCAGCTACTTTTGATTACTTACTTTTAATTAACTCTTAACTTATTCGTCGTCAGTTGAACAGTAAGTTTAAAGTATATATCTTTTTTAAAATGATCTTTCCGAATATTTGCTTTCCTCAGGACAGTACGTTTTCAACTTCAAAGGAAAAAAAAACGATTTGGACAACCACATATTAATCATCCTCGGAGATTTTTTATGCCTCCTCTGTCTTCTGTCCAGCCAGTCTGTTTATAACAGAAAAAATATTGAAAGATGATGACTCCTTCAAAGCGCGCGTTGAGTTCTGCCACTCAACACGTAATGCCTCAATCAGGCGGAAAGTGGGGAATGGATTTTTGATTGAAAGAGAACGAAGTGTCTTAACACTAGGTTCTCAGGTTCCCTCTGCCTACCCTGCTGCGGGATACAGCGTGAAGTTAAAAAAAAATAAATGATTCCTTCACTTGATCGGTCCATCTTGCTGACAAATGCCCGGGTGATGTTTTGTCTTCGATATTTCCAAACACAATTAGTTTTTCCAAATGCATTGATGGCATATGGTGGATAAGCGAGTTTAATAGAAACTGCATGGAAATTAATGCGTTGATGTGTTTCGCAGTCTAGAATATTCTAAGTCTTCAACATTAAGCAATCAATCAGGAAAGTACAAGATAATTACTTAGCTTAATAAAACAAGTTATAAAACCAAGAGTTTTATAACTTATTTTATTATTTATAATATATTTAAAAAAGAAAAATACTGTGTACTCCACATTGTTAGTGTGGGACGTATTTCATGTTTTATATAAATTTAGTTTATAATGAGCATACTTATTAACAGATCAATAATACCATTTCGTTAGGTGGTAGGAGGTTCGTCCTCCGACTGGCTCGCGACCACTATCATGTCAAAGACGAACCGCCAAATATCTAATGATGTGTTCCGGTTCGATGGCATGTAAGCCAGATTTTCCCCTTTCCCTCCCATCCTTTCCCCAAAATGTGGTGGTTCTGATAGTGGACTACTACATTGTCCCCCCTTTCATCAGTATCCTCTAGGTTGGCAACGCATCTCCAACATCTCTGGTGTTGTAGATGTCTATGGGCGAAGGTAACCACTTACCATCAGGTGGTCCTTCTGCTCGTTTGCCGTCCGTTATCAATAAAAAAAAAAAAAAAAACCAATCAGATACACTGTAAAAATTCTTTAACAAAACTTTACTTAGTTTAAATTATTTTACGCATTTTATAACATAATTGATAGTACATATATATTTTTCTTTTTTTTTCGTGAGGAAACCCTTTTACGGGCACCAGCCCGATTGTGTAATTGATGTGGGACTCACATGCCTTATTGTGACACCCATATTGTGAAACCCAGGCTGGACACATTTTTAGCGTGTGCTGGGCTGTCTCCTCAAGGCAGTCGTCACAATGATGGAGCGAGCGTCGGGCTCTCTTCTGAACCGACACAGGTATCTCTCGAAGCAGCTATTACCCGTGAGAACCTGCGTGGTTCGGTAGGCTTGGTCGCCGTTGTGCCTCGGTAACCACTAGCTGAAGACAGGACGAACTGCCTTGATCGTCTTCATAGCATGTACTTGATTTATACTATAACAAAATTTCGAAAGTAGACAGTTTTTGATAAGGTGGAAATCTTTTGTAAGGAGCATTTTAATGATAAAGTAGGAAATATAAATATTTATTTGTAAATTAAAATTACTAAATATCAAAAAAAATGTAAATTGCGCATAAAAATGAAATGAAATATGCGTGTTTAAAATACTTGAAGCTGAAAATATTGTATATAAACCGAGGCCGTCCATATTATTGATTTTAAAAATGGTTTCTAATATATTATTTGTATTAGCTGTTGTTACAACAGCGACAGCTATATCATTACCATATCTCTCTGAAACCGCTGTTGGTCAATTCAAAGAGTTTGCTCAAACGCACGATAAACAATATGAGAATGAAATTGAAGAAGCCTTTAGGTTTGGTATTTTTCTGAAGAACTTAGATTTTATCGATCATTTAAATAAGCACAGTGATAATGCTAAATTTGGTAAGACTCCTAGCCATTTAACTATCTGCCTAAAAATACTATTTAAGTTGTTATATCCTACTATTAGAGACGCCATCATCAACGCCTGTCGTGGCGCAGAGGCACAAGCGTGCGACTGTAAACGCGACAGGTTGTGGGTTCAATTCCCACTCCAGGAAATGTGAAATTTAGTATTTTGTCAAAGCAGGAAGGTAATAGTGCCGAAGATGGCGTGCAAAATATAGTATTAAAGAAATATTTCTTTTTTTATATTAACGATGCTTATTAAATTCATTTTTCAGGAATAACTCAATTTGCGGATATGACTTATAAAGAAATTAATATGTGGGACACTGAATCGATAAAACCAGATTTAGAATCTGGTTGTAAAAAAATCACAGATGTTGGTGTTATTCATGATGATGAGAAAGGATTCGATTGGCGTGACAAACACATTATGACTCGCGTAAAGAATCAAGGGCCATGCGGTTCCAGTTGGGCGTTCAGTGTTACTGGTAAGTTAAGGTACTTTCCTTACTACAATTATTTATTATTTACTAGCTTTCAGCCCCCGGCTTCGCCCGCGTGGAAGTCGGTTATATCGCGCAACATGATAAGGAGTAGCCTAGGAGTAGTCTTTTCCAAGGTCTAGACTATTTGTAGAATTGATTAAGTGGTTTAGGTGTGAAAGTTGTAAACAGTTGAACAATCTTACTTGATTTTATGTTTGACAATAAGGTTTCCATACAAACTTTCATACCCTATTTCAACCCTTTCTAACATTTTTTTCGCAATGAAAAGTATCCTATGTCCTTTCTCAAGTTCAGTTCTATCTACATACCAAATTTCATCAAAATCGGTTCAGTGGTTTAGGCGTGAAAGCGTAACAGACAGACAGACAGAGTTACTTTCGCATTTATAATATTAGTAAGGATATATATATATATATATATATATTTTAACTTCACGCATATAGCATTGTATCCCGCATATAGCAGGGTAGGCAGATAGAACCAGAGAACCTAGTGTTAAGACACTCCATTCTCTTTCAACAAATCCGTTCCCCACTTTCCGCCGAATTGAGGCATTGCGTGTTGAGAGGCGAAATTCAACGCCGCTCTTTGCCTTGTTTCCAAACCCACGAAATGAAAATACTAAATTTTACAATCCCTGGAATGGGAATCGAACCCACAACCGGTCGCGTTTACAGTCGCACGCTTGTGCCTCTGCGCCACGACAGGCGTTATATTTTTTAATTTTTACTATTTGGTTAACTTATATTATTCTTTACAGGAAATGTGGAAAGTGTTAATATTTTAAAAAAGGGAATATATAGGACCATTTCGGATCAACAATTAGTAGATTGTGATACTGATGCGGATGGATGCAAGGGAGGAAGCCCATTAAGTGGTTTTAGGTAATATTCTTAAATACTATATCAACTTTTTTTCTTTTCTTATTAATAATATATTAAAACATTTTATTTTTTAGCTATTTAAAGTCAAAAGGTGCTGTAATGGAGTCTGATTACCCATATTTTGCTAAGAGCGGAAGTTGTCAATATGATCGGCTTAATGTTACTGTGCGCATAACGGATTGTCATGTGCTAGGCATCCCTGAAAAAGCTTATGCTCAGGCGCTGCGTCAAAAAGGCCCACTGTCCATACGTAAATTGTTTTTTCTTTTAATAAGCTTTTGGTTATAAACATGAACAGACACTGTCCTAGCGCAATTGGATTGGATGTGTTTAATTGGCAATTGTGTTGGTAAATAGGATTAAGAATTCAAAAATGAGAAGATTATCAACCTGACTGAGTTTTTTTGTGTTTGTATTATCGCATAACTTTTTACTACTAGATTAACTATTTTTGATGATTTTTTTATTATGACTTCTGTTTCTCATGTACCATTTAAATTTAATTAAGATCTGATAATTAGTTTTTGAAATATTTATAATAATTTTAGTTTTTGCGCATTTTGTTTAAACTGGTTTTTTTTGTTGATAGTAACTATATTATCAAGAAAAAGCCTGCACTTTGTACGCTAGATTTAACTTTCATTACTACATATGTAATATGTCCTCAATTCAGTTGCTTAAAAATGTTTAAGTTTTTATAAGACTTGCTTAATATATTTTTTTCTCTATATAGTTGTTGATGCAAGCATTTTGCCTAATTACTTCGACGGCATAATATCTGGTGCCAGCTGTAACAGTAGAAAATTAGATCATGCTGCCCTTCTAGTAGGCTACGGTGAAGGTAACTATGAGTATATTTAATCATTAATTGTACAATAATTTTAAAACTTTCTAGCATACGTATTTTACATACATTTATCTTTATACATACATACATACATACATAGCTTTACGCTGTATCCCGCATATAGCAGGATAGGCAGAGGGAACCTAGTGTTAAGACACTCCGTTCCCCACTTCCCACCGAATTGAGGCATTGGGTGCTGAGTGGCTGAACTCAAAGCCGCGCTTTACTTTGTTACCAAATCCAGGAAATGAAAAATTCCATTTCCTGGAGTGGGAATCGAACCTACAACCTGTCGCGTTTACAGTCGCACGCTTGTGCTTCTGCGCCACGACAGGTGTTTATACCTTATAGAAATTTGATACATTCCTGATGTCCCCATTTTTGGATAAGAAAATAGTACAGTATAAAGTAAAGCTGAGGTTTCCATTAAAATAATATGAAAATGTTTCATATTACTCATCAATAAATTTTTAGTCAAGAATTTCTGTGAACACATGTCATTTCTTTTTAATCGGCTTTCAAAAAAGGAGAAGGTTCTCAATTCGACTGTACATTTTTGTGTTATACTGTATAACTATTTTACTGGATGATGTAAAAAAAAAAATATTTTTTTTTTTTTTATGGATGGCAAACGAGCAGAAGGACCACCTGATGGTAAGTGGTTACCTTCGCCCATGAACATCTACAACACCAGAGGCGTTGTAGATGCGTTGCCAACCTAGAGGATACAAATGGAAGGGGAGGACAATGTAGTAGTCCGCTATCGGAACCACTACATTTTAGGGAAAGGATGGGTGGGATAGGGGAATACCTGGCTTACATGCCATCGAACCGGAACACATCATAAGATATTTGGCGGTTCGTCTTTGACATGATAGTGGTCGCGAGCCAGACGGAGGACGAACCTCCTACCACCAAACAATTAAGATCTAACGACTAGTTTTTGAGTTATTCGTAATCATTTTACGTTCAACTGTATTTTATTTGAAATTGGTTTTCTTGTTTTCTTTAGATTTTAAATTATAATCTTTACGATCTCTTATGGAAAATATTTATGCTAATAATTGTAATTTTTTGACTCAGAGAAAGGCATGCCTTATTGGATCGTCAAAAACTCATGGAGCTCAAATTGGGGTGAAGACGGATACTTCAGAATGCAAAAAGGAGTGAACTGTCTTGCCGTCGCCAATCATCCACCAATGACCGCTGTAGTATAAACTGTTTGAATTATCATACTGTCATTGCATTGTTTTATTTGTGTGGTTTATGTACAACCACAAATTTTTAAATACAAAAAATCGACAATTATTCAATTTTCTTTATCCTTAATATATAAAGAAAAAAAAATAGTGGTTTTGTGAAAGGTGTGCATACAGGGGAGTATTAAATGAAGTTATAATTTATATATAAAAAAGTAATAAGTCTCTGCATACCCCAAACATATAAGAAGCTCGTGATAATAAAACTAAATAACATTTTTATGTACATATACAGAATATTATATTCTAGTCGCTAAATATATATATATATATATATAATCATGATCATAATAAGCTAAATACTAAACACTCGAATTCAGCCTACCTTGCACGATACCTACTGTACTTTCTGTACCTGAACTTTAGAATCAATAAGTCTTATAAAATACCTAGGCATTATCATTGGCTATAATCTAACCTTCCAAGAAGATATATTTTCCTCTTTCCCACCCATCCTTTCCCCAAATTGTGGTGGTTCCGATAGCGGATTAGTACATTGTCCTCCCCTTCCATCTGTATCCTCTAGGTTGGCAGCGCATCTACAACGTCTCTGGTGTTGTAGATGTTCATGGGTGAAGGTAACCACTTACCATCAGGTGGTCCTTCAGCTCGTTTGTCATCCGTTATCCATAAAAAAAAGAACATATGTATATATTTAAACTATACTTTGAGAACTGCGAAACTAATTTATATATATATTTAAAAAATCCAGAAATATTGCCGATTTTATGGTATACTGCGAATACCATTCACTGCGCTTTGTGTCTTTATATATATACCAACTGCAGTATGTTCTCAGGTGGAACTGCAAAATCACATCAAATGAAGCTAGAAGTAGCCCAGCGTGTTATTTTTAACGTTGCTGCTTTCTGATCCTACTTCCTAATCTGTATGTGATTGTATTGAAGTTTCTATTTCCTTTTTTTTAACTTCACGCTGTATCCCGCATATAGCAGGGTAGGCAGAGGGAACCTGAGAACCTAGTGTTAAGACACTCCGTTCTCTTACAACAATTCTGTTCGTGTGGAAGTATTATATTACTTAGATAGTAACGGTACTTCGTGATTTTTGGCCGATTTAGTATTGTGAAGTTAATGTATTTGAAAATACTAAATAATTTTGAATTTGATTGTTATCAATATTTTCGATCCCTAATTCCTCTAATTCTATTTGACTTCTTCTTTAGTTTGGTTCAATAAATAATGACAATAATTAGAAACAAAGTTGTACCTCAGAAAAAGAAGTTCTCATTTGGTCAGATATTCTTTTCTCGGAAGCATTAGTGTTAGAATATTTTTGATGAAATATTTCGTGGAATCATTGTCTGTATGTATCTCTCTAACCTATTAATCTGTTTCCAACTTTCTGATTTGGTAGTAGTTACGCATCATACACATGGAAACTCCAGAACTCCATTTCATATGTATTCTTGCTTTTACTTTTTCATTTTTTTAATGGACACGGAAAAAAGCATTTACCTCCTGCGCAGTATGAATAAAAAGCGAGTGTTGAGTAGGCTTGTGTGAGCACATTATATTAAAGTTTACTGAAGAAACTTACATGACCATATAGGAAAAGTTTATTTTTAAATTTTAACTTGAAAACCGTCCAAATGCCCTGACCGCTACGCCATACGTTCTTCCAGCTGTATTGAAAGTCTTGCTGTAACTTATAATCATTTGCATACTGGTCTGTTGAGTATTTTCATTATTAAGTAAAGGTATACACAACCTTGAAAATTTTCTTGCCATCATGGTGTAGTGGGACAGTGTATGACTGTAAACAAAGCAACTCAATTCGCAATGTCTTAATCAATCGTTAATGTTGTATGGTGAAACTGCACGCTGCGCTTTATCTTAATACTGAAAGATATGAAGGAATCGTTTTTTGATATCTGGCCTCGGGGGGATGTGGGATATAGTTGATTTTGAAAACTGGCATACCTGATGTCTCATCGTAAGATACCAGTTAAAAAGCTTTAATAAAATTGTTTGGCACGATGAGCATTTTCCGTTATCATATTCCGTTCATATATAACAACTATTGATCTGGAAAATTAGATAATGGACCACAATAAATCAACTAAACTATAATAAAAACTCGGTGTGATGATTATTTTTATAATGTTAAAATTTCTCCGCTCTACTAACATAAAAGACAAGGTTGAGTTCAGCTATTCAACATGCAATATTTGGGATATTTGCTTTCCTGCCATATAGAAAAATATGAGAAATTAAGTGAGGAGCATCACATTATTCCCAACATCAGCAACATCAGTCATTCATTTTCCACTCTCATTTGAATAAGGGAGAGAATTGATTTGCGTTGTTAATAGTCATACACTATCCCACTATATCACGTTGGCTTGAAGGTTTTATATATATTTAGTGTATAATGAGAATGCTTATAAGATTAGTACGTAAATGACAAATAAAAATAGGTATATTAGAAGTTCTGGAAGCTTACTAAATCTAGATTATTGCATGCTCTTAATAACGACGTCATATTTTGTATTTGCGCCTCATGTACCTCAGAAAAAATTCTATATTAGAATTTTTACCATAAGAAAACCTTTCTAAGTAGGATTACAGAGATATTTCTAATAACATAAGTATTTCTTTTCAAATAAAAATAAGTGAATGTCAATAAATGCAAATTCCCCATAAAAGTGATATGAAATATGCGTGTTTTAAATACTTCAAACAGAAAATATCATATATAAACAAGACTAAAAGAACTGTTAATTTTATTAATTCTAAAAATGGTTTCTAATATACTATTTGTATTAGCTGCTGTTACATCAGCCACAGCTATATCATTACCATATCTCTCTGAAACCGCTGTTGGTCAATTCAAAGAGTTCGCTCAAACGCACGATAAGCAATATGAAGACGAAATTGAAGAAGCCTTTAGGTTTGGTATTTTCTTGAAGAACTTGGACTTTCTAGATCATTTAAATAAGCACAGTGATAATGCTGAATTTGGTAAGACAGTTTTTGCTTTTTAAATTGTAACCTACAAAAATATTAAAATTGCCATATTCTACTATTGGTGATAGAACAGGATGGTCCTGCCAATAGTGTAGAAGACAACATTTTCTTTTCATTATAATTTCTTTTTTTAATTAATTTAAGGAATAACAAGATTTGCGGATATGACATATAAGGAAATTAACATGTGGAAGACTGGATCGATGAAACCCGATTTTGGAGGTAGCTGTCAACAAAGGTCAGATGTTGGTGATATGAACGTAACTAGTACTGAATTTGATTGGCGGACCAGAGGAGTTGTTAGTCGCGTAAAGAATCAAGGGCAATGTGGATCCTGTTGGGCGTTCAGTACCATTGGTAAGTAATTTATTTCTTTTGTATTATAAATAATACATTTTTATTATTTTTTTATAGTATTATTTTTAATTATTATTCTAATATGATTTACGATGATCGGAACATATAATGAATGCGTAAAAGGGATTAAATCTATATATTGTTTATATATTTGTATGTTTATATTGTATTGTATTGTATAGTCGTCATCATCATCGTATTATTGCCGAAAATACCGTGGATATTATCATCATTACTATTATATACTTGTAACAAATGTCTGTAATTTTGTCTGTTCTTAACCTTTCAATGCTAAAACTCCTTGACGACTATTGGTCCTTGACAATATTTAAGTTATAATTACATTGAAAGTCTGGATACCAAATATAAAATCCTAGCAGCCCGTCTTATCAATAAGAGATGAACACCCATATGTGAAAACTTATCATCCCAGAAAAACCTTAAGAAAAATGAATATGACGCAAGTAAATTTATAGTTTCGATGTCAATGAATAATGATTGGAATTAAATGTTATAAATGGCGACGGTGATCAAAACGTTGTTAATATAGTAATTGTAATTTTTACTATTCCATTATAATTCTTTACAGGAAATGTGGAAAGTGTTAATGCTATAAAAACGGGCAGTTTGGTGACATTATCGGAGCAACAATTAGTTGATTGTGATACTTCTTCATTTGGGTGTAATGGAGGATACCCACAGAACGCTCTTAGGTCAGATTTCTACTATAACTAATTCACATTTTTCTGGTTCCTTCTTAATAGTGTAAGAATTTTAAACGATATTATTTTTTAGTTACTTGAAGTCGGCTGGTTCTATATCTGAGGGTGCTTATCCATACACTGCACGAGTCGGAGGTTGTCAATATTCTGTCTCAAAAGTCTCTGTCCGGGTTAATGATTGTTATGTACTAACCGTACCGGAAGACGCCTTCGCTCAGAAATTGCAAGAAATGGGCCCATTATCTATACGTAATTTTTTTTTATACATTTTTGATTATTGATAAGCATGAGCAGGCATTGTCTAGTGCTTCATTGATTGGATGTGTTTAACTCATGTATATGTGAAAACAAGATTGTATTGGTAAATGAGATTAGGAATTTATTATTTACACCACTGAAGTTGTATTGAGATGGAAAGATATTATTAGAAAATGCCTAAAAATTTGAGCGGCGGTACTCAAACTGGCTAGGTGAAATTGCTGGCAACTAAGTAACTAAAATAAAATTATCTATTAGTTTTGCTTTCTTCTTTACTTTAACGAATCTTAGAACAATTCGTTCGTTCGTTACTTTCCGTTTCATTTCGACACATGCATGGCAAAATGTTATGCTTTGTAAAATAATTTTATTTGACCCGAATGCGGATCAATTCCCGTTTTGTGGATTTTAACATTAATATTTTTAATTAAAATTACAGTTATTGACGCAACCATACTGCCAAGTTATCGCGGCGGTATACTATCTGGTTCCAGCTGTATGGGCAGCAAAATCGATCATGCTGTTCTTCTAGTGGGCTACGGCGAAGGTAAGAACGAGTAATTTTAAAGTTTCTTTTTTTCAAGGCAAATTTGACCCTCTTTGCAGTGTTTGAATGAGCTGAAATTTATAGACACTTTTAGTTCTGATGTTAATTCAATTATATAAAATGAATACAATTGTCAATTCAAAATGGCTGCCGCAACAAAACGTCAGAATACATATACTTGTGTAATAAAAGACTCACTGTTTGTCTTTTCCCAATTAATTTCTCTTAAACAGGTCTACTCACTACGTCATTTCTGAAGTCACTCTCCCCTATTTGTAAAATTTGTCGCCTTTTTATAGCAATTAATTAGTTACATCATCATATTTATACATGCCTGTCGTGGCGCAGAGGCACAAGCGTGCGACTGTAAACGCGACAGGAAGTGAGTTCGATTCCCACCCCAGGAATTGTAAAATTTTGTATTTTCATTTCTTGGGTTTGGTAACAAACGCGGCGTATAGTTCCGCCACTCAACACGCAATGCCTCAATTTGGCGGAAAGTGGGAAACGGAAATGTTGAAAGAGAATGGAGTGTCTTAACACTAGGTTCTCTGGTTCCCTCTGCCTACCCCGCTATATGCGGGATACAGCGAGAAGTTAAAAAAAAAATTATATCTATTACTCCTCTACCCCCTTGTTTTAACAAAATCCAACGCTAATACAAATATACATATACAATCGATCGAATATGGATATCAAATGAAAGAGCTTAACGTAATACATTTTATTTTACAGAAAAAGAGCTTATTTTTTGATGATTTTTTTTAAATGAATACCTTCCTTATGTTTATAGTTTATTATTTAAGGAATAATTGTACTGATTTCTTATTATTTCTCATGAAAAGAAAATTAAGATAAAAGTTATGGTATGTTTTGTTCAGAGGCTGGTATAAGGTATTGGATCGTGAAAAACTCATGGGACACTACATGGGGCGAACAGGGATACTTCAGGATGCAACGAGGAGTAAACTGTCTTGTTGTCGCCAACAGTCCACCAGTGACCGCTGCTTAAATTGTTATATTGTCATTATTTAGTTTTAAATGTATATACAAATATTATTAAATATATTTAAAATTCTACAAATATTTTTTTTCTTTATCATTTTGATTATATAAAAAATACCAACAAACCGTCAGCATAAATTTGGTGATGACTAGGAGAGGTAAATGAGGAATTTATACGTGGCAAGGAGAATAAAGAAGGGAATGTTGATTATATAGGTTGTCCCAAAATTAACGCAAGATTTGAATTAAATAGAAAATGCCATTTTAGTCTTTTAATAGCGAATGAATAATGAATATAATAGCAAATGGCGGCAAAGTCAAATCTTGCATTAATTTTGGGACACCTTTACCTCAAGAAGTGCATGCAGCTGCAACCACCGCAGTTGAGAAAGATGCTGTCGTAATGATGTTGAATATACCTAGATGTTAGTGCACTAAATGCTTTTATAAAATTAAATAAACGCTTATATCTTACTAAAATATTTAACAGGGCATATCAATAGAATTATATTTATATTATTTTAATTTCTCTCCTCTGGTGAGACAAAAAACAGTGTTGCATTCCGCCACTCTATTCGCAATGGGATGATATCGGACGGAAAGTGGAAAACAGAATGTCTTGACACTATGTTCTATGATCCTCTGAGGGAGAATAATTGGAGTTTACACGATATCAAAATTATTGTGCATTTGAAAGTGCTCAATCATAGCAAATTTATTTGACCATCTTTTACCACACCCGAAAGATTTAGATGTCTTACATTAATTGTTATACAAATTTTAACATTTTTTAAATGTCTAGTAAAGGATGATCTTGTAGATCCGGTGTCCAAGATCGAGAATCGACAGAGAATTTATGTACTAGGTGATCTGGAGGAACATATGTTTTAAAGGGCAATATTTTTGTGAAGGATTATGAATAAAAACAATTAATTTAATTCATGTATTTTTAAGAATGCTTCTTGACAAATAGTTATAGATAGTATTTAGATCATTATATCTTACAAGTAATAAAGAGGAATTCATCAGAAGTTCCTGCAGCTGACATGCGAACTGTAATTATTATAGTCTCTCTTCTTTCAGCTGACGTAACTCTTGGTACCTGCTTGTCCAGATTTTCGTCCAATTCCTGCACGCACCTTAATATTTTTATTCAGTACAGTAGAAATATTCATTTCATTCAGGTGGAAATTTCTCCCTCAGCCGTTAGAAAGCAGCATGTTCTCTCTAGAAGGCATGGAAAATAGTGTTCTATTTGGTAAGTTAATAGGCAAAGGCCAATGTCTGTCACGTTAGACCAAACATCATCTTAACACCAGGTTTTCTGGTTCCTTCTGTGTTTACCCTGCTATGAAGGCGATACAGCGTAGAGCTATAAAAAAAAATCTTACGTCTTATACAAAGTCTAGTTATTTTTTTTTTCATACACTTTATTTATATATTTTATGTTCTCTACACTTGCTATTTGCGAAACAATTATTTTTCCAATAGTATAAATAACGAAAAACTTCAAATAAAATTATCAAAATTAATATTTTATCCTACTAATATAAATATGAAAGTTTGTGAGGATTGATAAATGGTGTCTGTTATTCTAGAAACTACTGAAAGCCTATAAATACGACTGCATTGTAAGCACAGCACTTTTTTTTTAACTTCACGCTGTATCCCGCATAAAGCGGGGTAGACAGAGGGAACCAGAGAACCTAGTGTTATGAAACTCCATTCTCTTTCAACATTTCCGTACAGCACTGTAAGTCATATTATCAATATGATACATTTATAAGATTAAAATTAAAAAGAAATTGGCCATACGTCTCCTCGTCGCCTATAAGGTTATTTAGATCGTCGTTGTACTGTGTGAACTTAATGAGCTATTTGCTAATATGTTAACAAAAACAAATACGCAAAACAATGTTTTAATATGTTTATTTACTAATATTTGAACTATTTTACATTTATGCATTGTTCATTTTAAACAAAAACATACTGAAATACCTTAGCTTAGCATACGCCAATAATGTGAGTGATTCGAATACCAAAACAAGTTTATGTGGTATAAAAAGATTGATTAGGCCTTTGTCCATGATATCAGTTAAAGTAAAGCAACTATGAGTGTCCTCGTGTTCTTCTTCCTAGTCGCTGTCATTACATTAGCATTAGCTAAAACTCTGCCTCAAGATTCAACACTTGAATCTCAGTTTGAAGAATTTATCAAAGAATACAATAAAGAATATGCAAATGACATTGAAAAAGCTATGCGATTTGGTATATTTGTAAAGAATTTAGATTACATCGAACATTTAAACAAACATAGCACAAACGCAACATTTGGTAAGTTTAAAAATACTGTAAATATTGTAAATGTTATGGTAAAAAAAAATTTTTTATTACTTTATTTTTTTCGATTATAATTTTGAAAGCTTTCTATTTATAAAATTAATTTCAAGGAATAACACAATTCGCTGATATAACCAAGGAAGAATTTCTGAAGGATTACACTGGGTACACACAGCCTGATAGGAATGATTGCAAAACAGTCTCAGACGTTGATAACAGCACAACAGTTGGTGCGGAGTTCGATTGGCGTAAAAAAGGGGTTGTTTCTCGCGTAAAAAGCCAAGGACAGTGCGGATCATGTTGGGCGTTCAGTGCCATCGGTATATATGTTTTGTGCTCTACGTTGCAAATAAATTGTGTTATTGGAAAAAAACATGGAACAATAAACTAAATATTATTGAAACGTTAAAATTGTTGCATTTTCAGGAAATGTGGAAGCACTCAATGCAATTAAGTCAGGCAAGGTGGTAGAATTGTCGGAACAACAATTAGTGGATTGTGATAAGCAATCATCCGGATGCAATGGAGGGCTTATGACATATGCTTTATCGTAAGATACTTGTAAATATATGGAAATTTTTGTCTGTAGAAGTATATGTGTATGAAAGTGCTTTTTCTTTGTTCGTCCATTACTTTAATACTACTGAACGTATAGTGGTGAGACTTTGACCATTCGATGCGAAATAATTTGTTGATGGTCAAAGGCGGTGGTCACATTGTTTGAAATCCTTACAGACATACTTTTCTTATTTACTTTTAAAAAGGTATTTATACCGCCCGTCTGTATGAAAACAAAAGATTAGATTTTTGTATAGTTAATTTGTTTTTTATTTTACGCATTGTGGCTATTGCAATGAAGTTGCGAGGATCAGTTAGTATATGTACATATTTAAGAGGTGTTCAAAATTTTTACTACTGGTTTTATGAACATTATCTAATATTTGTCGTCTTTTATATAGGTTAGTAATTATTCTTTTGAATTAAAAAAAAATAAGGAACCAGACTATCTGAATGACTTAGTATTCTCTGAACAGACTTTAAAAGACGTTAAGAATTCTTCTGATGTGGCTTAAATACTTTCCCTGATTTCTCGATCTTAAAATTTCCTGCGACCATAAGATGTTAAATGAAACAAGTTGTTTGCTTTTTTAATTGACTTCCACCCTTCAGGTCATGCTATCTAATGACTATAGCATTGTTACCCAATATGACTTAGCCACCATACCGAAATTGAAGCATATTACTTTTGTTTAAAATTTAACATTTCTTTTTTTTCAGATATTTGAAACGTAAAGGATCTGTATCTGAAGCTAGCTATCCGTATGTGGCACGTAATGGAAAATGTAAATACGATAAGTCGAAGGTGGTTGTAAAACCAAAAGACTGTGTAAATCTAAAAGTAGGTGAAAATAGATATGCTCAAAAACTGCAGAAAATAGGTCCACTGAGTATAGGTGAATTAAATTATAATTTTATATATCTTAAATATTTTTTCGATATGCAACTGTACCGATCTAATATTTTCTTTGTCTCTTCTTGAGCTAATGTTCTGATCCCATGATTTAAATATTGTATCAAATTAGATTAGCGTTTCCAATGTCAACGTAACCAAAGATAAAAATTTATTAGCTATTTTTCCATGGATTCATCATGTGGGTGTCAAGCAAATCGCGTTGTTGACTGTAAACGCGACAGGTTGTGGGTTCAATTCCCACTCCAGATAATGGAATTTTTGATTTCCTGGGTTTTGAAACATGGCAAAGCGCGGCGTTGAGTTCCGCCACTCAGCACGTAGTGCCTCAATTCAGCGGAAAATGTGGAACGGATTGTCTTAACACTAGGTTCCCTCTGCTTACCCTGTTATATGCGGGATACAGAGTGAAGTTATGTATGTATGTAATTATTTAAATATATAAGAGAAATTGATTTTTTTTGTCCATTTTAGCGATTGATGCCTCACCTCTTATGAATTACAAGAGTGGTATAATATCTGAACATTGCAGGGGAAAGACTATTAATCATGGTGTACTTTTAGTTGGTTTTGGAGAAGGTAACTTATTGTCTTATATATTTATATTTTTCTTGCCTTTGAAATATTTAGCATAAGATATTTGTTATGAAATATTAAATATCATTTTAAGAAAAAAAAAACATAAAAATTGAACTAACTTTTTGGATGACATATAGAAAGTACACATACATTTAGATTTCATACGTCCGTAAATTACATATGTGTGGGTTCGATTCCCATTCCAGGGAATATAAAATTTAGTATTTTCTTTTCTTGGGTTTGGTAACAAGGCAAAGCGCGGCGTTGAGTTCCGCCACTCAACACGCAATGCCTCAATTCGGCGGAAAGTGGAAAACGGAATTGTTGAAAGAGAATAGAGTATCTTAACACTAGGTTCTCAGGTTCCCTCTGCCTACCCTGCTTTATGCGGGATACAGCGTGAAGTTAAAACAAATAATAGATTTATTAAATAATCTTGTATAAACATTTACGTTCTTTAATTATCTTTATGTATGTTCCTTAAAGTATCATAGAAGTTTTCGGATCGTGTTGTGTTTAACTTTTTTGAAGTAAATACTTTTTTTAACATAATATATTTCTGCTATTTTTAGAACGTGGCAAAAAGTTCTGGATAGTAAAGAACTCATGGGGCAAGAAATGGGGCGAAAAAGGATACTTCAGGATGAAAAGAGGGGTCAACTGTCTCTTAGTCGCGAAAACACCACCAGTCACTGCAGTGTTGTAAAATAATTATTTTTATTTGTTTCCCTGTAATTTCTTTATAATAAATTAAATATTAATTAATAAATATATAATTAAGGGCTTAGTTTTTATTAGATTTAACAGATGTGTTTCTGTAATATAATTTGGATAACTTTTAAAATAAGGAATTAGTATAACACAATTCACAGCAGGTTTTAAAGGGGCAGGAGGAGGTCATATATACATACCAGAAACTAGATGCGTTTGAATGCATGCGTTTGTTTTAAAGCATTATGTTCATATATTTTTGATATATAGATCAAAGTATTTGTTGTTTACATATATCCGTTACAGTTATATATTTTTTTAAAGTTTTCCTAAGATAATTTTTAAAATGGAGTAATAGATGTGGGGTATGGCGGGGTATGGCTGTTGATTTCTCAAATATTCGTATTAAACATATTATTATGGATTATCAGTATATTGAGTAATTCTGAACCAAGTGCGCACCTCCAAATGTACATTTAGGATATCCACAAATTATAATGAGCTAATAAAAAAGAACAGAAGATCATAAGAACAGGATGAATCCCTAACATGTTTATGCAAATTGACATAGCAAAATTCACAGCAAATCATATGAAAATAACGATTTTATCAATAGAGACATTATAAAAGGACGTAGATGTGATCTCAGATTCATACTATAAGATATTCAATGAGAATACGTTAACTTAGTAGAGGCAACGGTAGCGACGAAAATTTGATAAACGTGAATCACAGAAACGCGAAATGAATCACCGAACCTTTTTTTGTGCTTTATTGACATCTCAACTTCTAATAGGGTCATTTTATTTTAAAGGGAAAAAAATATTTAAAATAAAAATATTGAATTTTAGATTCGTCTTTTTTTTTCTTTTTTTTTAACTTCACGCTGTATCCCGCATACAGCAGGGTAGGCAGAGGGAACCTGAGAACCTAGTGTTAAGACACTCCGTTCTCTTTCAACAAATCCGTTCCCCACTTTAGATTTAGATTCGTTTGGATTTTATTGAGCTAATTGGCATAAATAATAAATTAAAATGAGATACCTTTTGTCTTATAAGAAAAACGCTTATTTCTGTAAAATGGTGATAACAGAAATGATGATGTACGAGTATATTACAGAATTGAGGATTTCTTGAATATGTTATATTTAATAATAACAAATAAGTGATAATCGAGGACATTTTAAGTCTAAAAACCGTAATTAACTTAACAAATCGAACCCACAACCTGCAGTCGCATGTTTGTGCCTTTGTGCCACGACAGGTATCGCTAAAATATAGATAAAATATATTAACAATTTTTTAATATCTTCAAAATTTTAGCTGGAGTAATAGATCTCTGGGCCATTTGATCGCATACAACGTAGAGCAGTTCGAATTGCCAAGTCCACTGACCTGTCTGCACTAATGTGTAGTTTTATTGGAACTTCTTTAAAAGTGATACGCTATTGTGAAATGGCCTACCTGCAACAGCGTTTCCAGGTCAATACGACCAAAAATTTTAATGTCATCTACATCAACGCGCAAAGCATTCTCGCCCATTATCCGGACCTGCTGGACTCATTTGATGTTAAAAATGTTCACGCTTTGCTTATTTCTGAGTCGTTCCTTAAAACCTCAACGGCATATGCCTTACCAGGTTTTTACCTAATAAAGAATGACAGAAAGTGAGCTTAGCAACATGTGGTGACAAGTAAGAAGTATGTTTATATGATAAATTTTTTTAACTTTTAACGCGTTTTTATGACAAAAATAATTATAAAAATACCAAACGTTAACAATGTGTAATAAAAGGAGTATTTTAAATATTTAAACATGACAATGAGGTATAAAAACAATGATCTGAATCTCATAAGACTTAGTCAGCGTAAAGTAAAAATGAGTGCTCGTGAGTTCTTCTTTGTAGCTACTGTTGTTACAATAGCATTAGCTCAAACTTTGTCCCAAAACAAGACACTTGTTTCTCAGTTTGAGGAATTTATAACGAAACACGATAAGAAATATGAAAACGAAATTGAAAAGGCTATGAGATTCGGAATTTTTGTAAAGAATTTAGATTTTATCGACCATTTGAATAAACATAGTAAGAAAGCAACATTTGGTAAGTTGGAAAGTACTTTATTTATATGGTAAAAGATTATTTACCAATTCTATTTCTTTTTTTAATATTTTCATTAAATCCATTATAATTTTCAAAGTTTTCTGTTTATAAAATTAATTTCAAGGAATAACAAAATTCTCTGATATGACCATGGATGAAATAACGAACAATTATACTGGATACAAACAGCTGGGTGACTATGTGAGTACTTGTAAAGTACTCACAGACGTTGGTAATATCACAGACGTTGGTAATATCACAAGTAATGTAACATTCGATTGGCGTACGAAAGGCGTTGTGTCCAAAGTAAAAGACCAAGGACCATGCGGATCATGTTGGGCTTTTAGTGCAATTGGTAGGTATGGTTTGTACGCTTTGTTGCAATAAATGTTATATCTATTTTAATTGTAAAAACAACATGCTTAGCTTCACCGATTTAATTATATCGTGAAAACATATTATTTTTATAATTTTCAGGAAATATGGAAGGTGTAAATGCTATTAAATCTGGCAAGCTGGTAGAACTATCGCCTCAACAATTAGTAGATTGTGACGAGGAATCATACGGATGCGATGGAGGGTTTATGACAAATGCTTTGTCGTAAGATACTTGTACATTACATTTATAATTTTTTGCGTCATGTTTTTATATTTATATCGTACTTGTTGTTGTCCGTAAATTTGTTTGCCCACACAAACTCCACACTCCTCCACTCCTTAAGTTTTACCTCCTTTTTTCAGATATTTGAAAACTCATGGTGCGGTGTCTGAACATGATTATCCATATCATGCACAGAGACGCTGGTGTGGTTGTGAGGACATAAAGCCCGTTGTAACGCCAAAAGATTGTTTTGAGCTTAACATAAGTGAAGAAGCCTATGTCCAAGCACTTCTTAAATTTGGTCCACTGTCAATAGGTGAATCAAATTTAATAGTAGTTAAGCTTATATATAATAACCATATGTGATTGCACTGATTGGGTTATCTTTTTTAATGACAGCAAACACATTGCACTCATGTTCTTAAACAAAAAAAAATAAAGTTTAGGAAAAAGCACATAAATGTGAAGTCCTCGATAAAAATATCAATATTAAATTATTTTAGTTACACACGTTGACGACGAACTTAATAGAAGTGAACAGGATAAGTCAAATTATAATAATATTCTTAAAAAAAGTATAACAATTTTTTTTTATATATACATACATACATAGCTTCACGCTGTATCCCGCATATAGCAGGGTAGGCAGAGGGAACCTAGTGTTAAGACACTCCGTTTTCCACTTTCCGCCGAATTACGGCATTGCGTGCGGAACTGCGAGTGGCGGAACTCAAAGCCGCGCTTTGCCTTGTTACCAAGCCCAGGAAACGAAAAATTCCTATTCCTGGAGTGGGAGTCGAACCCACAACCTGTCACGTTTACAGTCGTAGCTTGTGCCTCTGCGCCACGACAGGCGTTATATACAACACCATATTTTAAATATTATCTTAAAATTTAGATTTTAGTACAAAAATTAATTTGTTATTTTAATTTTAGCTATTGATTGCTTCAATGCACTTTTTTACTTTGGTGGTATATTAGCTGGTGGAGATTGTTCCGGCGGGTTGTTAAATCACGCAGTACTCTTAGTTGGATATGGTGAAGGTAACTTATTCTTTTGCTAGTTTATTTAGAGTAGAATATTTGATATTTTTTTTTAACTCACTTTCCCCACTTTCCGCCGAATTGAGACATTGCGTGCTGAGGTGGCGGAACTCAACAACGCGCTTTGCCTTGTTACGAAACCCAGGAAATGAAAATTAAAATTGTAAATTGTCCTTGTTTAACATAATATTTCATTTTCTATGTTTAGAAGATGGCCTAAAATACTGGATTGTAAAAAATTCATGGGGCGATGATTGGGGTGAAGATGGATACTTTAGAATGCAAAGAGGAATTAGCTGTCTCCGTCTCACGACTGCCCCACCAGTGACGGCTGTATTATAAATTAGTTTGAAATTTTTGATTTGGTTGTCATTTATTAGCAAGCAATAAAAATATTTGGTGAAACTACAGCGTATATGTTTTGTTTTAATCAAAGTTACCATTTTTTACTTTCGTGCTTTATACCTAGCAACGCCTGTCGTGGCGCAGAGGTACAAGCGTGCGACTGTAAACGCGACAGGTTGTGGGTTCGATTCCCACTCCAGGAAATGTAAAATTTAGTATTTTCATTTCTTGGGTTTGGTAACAAGGCAAAGCGCCGCGTTGAGTTCCGCCACTCAACACGCAATGCTTCAATTTGGCGGAAAGTGGGGAACAGAAATGTTGAAAGAGAATGGAGTGTCTTGACACTGGGTTCTCTGGTTCCCTCTGCCTACCCCGCTACATGCATGAGGTTAAAAAAAAAAGTACATAGCGAACAGTTATTGCATTCTCGTCTCTACCCTTGTCATGTTTTGTATCCCGTTACTTCAAATTTAGTTAAGACAAGTTGAGTCCGCATATAATACGTAAAGATTCATTATCTAGTGTTATCTTTATCAATTTCCCATATTTTGTTCATTGGCCAATGCTAGCACCATACATGCAGCTATCCTTCCACCTTCCACCTTCTCATTAATGCAGTCAGAGCACTAGTAATCCAGTTACCGTTAGCAATATACTTTTCTTTCTTTTTTTTTTAACTTCACACTGTATCCCGCATACAGCAGGGTAGGCAGAGGGAACCAGAGAACCTAGTGTTAAGACACTCCGTTCTCTTACAACAATTCCATTCCCCACTTTCCGCCAAATTGAGGCATTGCGTACATTTTTAATTATAGCATGCCATTGTCATGTGAATATTGTTGTTGTCAAGGAGTTAATTGTTTGCAGTAAACATAAAAAAAACATTTTACATGCCATACCTTGCATATTAATAATAAAATATTCTTGCCCCATAAAAGTGTCATAAATAATATTAAGTCTAACATTATAACGTCTGTTGTGGCGCAGAGGCACAAGCGTGCGACTGTAAACGCGACAGGTTGTGGCTTCGATTCCCACTCTAGGAAATGAAGTATTTTCATTTTCTGGGTTTGGTAACAAGGCAAAGCGCCATTGAACACACAATGCCTCAATCTGGTGGATAGTGGGGAACGGAATTGTAAGAGAACAGAGCGTCGTAACACTAGGTTCTCAGGTTCCATCTGCCTACCCTGCTATATGCGGGATACAGCGTGAAGTAAAAAAAAAAAGAGAAGAAAAAAATAATAATATTAAGAATACTAAAACGTAGGGTCATTGCAACGCAGTGGGACAGTGTGTGTCTGTAAATGCAATTGTTTGTGGGTTCAATTCCATTCGGGGGAATGATATATTTAAAATGTGTTCATGTCTCCGTTCTGGTAACAGTTCCGCCTTTAAGCGACGTTGAGTTGTGCCATTCAACAAGTAATGGCTTTATTCAAACGGAAACAGGAGAACAGAGTGTCTTGACACTAAGTTTTCTGTAACTACCCTGTTTTGAGGAAAAAGTGAAACTGCAAAAAATAATCTTGTTCGAAGTTTTCTTAGCAAATCGTTTGTTTTTTCTTATTAGAATTATTTATTAGTAGTAGTATATTGGTAGTTAGTATATTTGTATCTTTTTCTAATTACTAACAGAATCTAATATATAAATTACAATAAAATCATATTGCAATTCCTTCCTTCCTTAGCTTCACGCTTTATCTGTACTGGAGCAGTCAGTCCCTGCATATTTCTTTCGCTGACTACTTGCTCAACTGTTTGCCCAACTGCTTGCCCGACGATTATTTTAGAACGATTATTTCAGGAGGTAGTGTACTTACTGTATTTCTTAGGAGGTACCTAATACCTATTAGGTACATTCTTTTTACACTACAGTCTACATGTACTTATCAGAGTTTGATTGTTTAAACAATATGAAAATATATAACTTCTCCTCTAGCGCTACTGGCCGAGGCCCACGGGAACTCCCGAATCTTCCGTGTAACCTCGGCGGACCCTTGACTCTGCAACTTGCCTGGTAAGCTGATGCCGCCGAATTTCAGAGAATATTGAGGTAGTTTCCATGGTCTCGTCTAGAGAGCACCGTGTAGGTTTGGTGTTCTTTTTTCCCATGGATAAACAGCTCAGTTTTATAACTTAACAAAACTTGCTTTAAATTGGAATTCTCAAGGAACCTAAAAAATTGATTTGTATGGTTAAATTACATCAAGTATAATCAATATTTTTTCCTTTTTCAGTGTTTTAGGTCTAAAAAAATAAGAACTTAACTTAACTTACATAATAATACTTAAACTAAAGTATAATTAATTATTTATAAGTAATAAGAGGATGACGGGCATAAAGAAAGTCCCTAGCTGTTAACAGCATATATGAAGAAAGTTGATACTACGTTCGTGGTTTTTAGTGTTTTGAACGTTGTTCCACCAAATATTTTCTTTCAAAACCTTAAACATAAGATAGCCCACTAATGAATAAATATAATATATTTTTTGGGTAGGTGTCAATTCAGGGGTTGGCATATAAAATTAACCCCAAAAAATTAACTTCTCGTTTTCTAGTATTTAAATCTTTTCGAAAATTCTGTAAAAAATATATTATATTGAGCTCTTGAATATTAATATTCAGTTTAAATTTCATAAAGATATCTTTAATAGATACTGAGAAAATTAACTTTTTTGTTAAGGGTTGTAACCTCCATAACTCCCTTCCTGCGAGGGTTAGAGATACAAAATGAAGTGTGTCGCTATTTTAGATGAAAAGTTATAAAAAAAGTGGTAAAATTAATCCATTACATGCCAGTGCAGTTTTTCTTAGCTTATCCGGCTAGACCCTTTATGAAGTAACAAGAGCTAAGAGGAGACCAATAAGTACGTGAGAACTCTTGAATAATCGAAGGGACTAAGTTAATCCGGGCTTGAATCTGTATCATTGTATTATACTATAGGATATAATCAATTGCTTTTATTGATTGCCACTGAGGATTTAACGCTTGGTATCAAAAACTCAATGGAGTGCTATTTCGATAGAGAACTACAAATATTATTATGAATTGTATATGAATTAAGGGAAGTTTCAAATATCTCATAAAAAAGTGGTTTCACGCGTTATCCCGCTCAGGGTAGTAAAGTGAACATAGCGTTAAGACACTCTTTTCACCTCTTTCCATTTGAATTTGAGATATTGTGTGTTATATGGCGGAACTCAACGCCGCGCTCTTTCTAAGAAGAGCGGATAAATGAAAATAACTTAAATATTTTTTTAAATTTGATTTTTTTCTTTTTTTTTTTTAATTTCACGCTGTATCCCACATATAGCAGGGTAGGCAGAGGGAACCTGAGAACCTAGTGTCAAGACACTCTGTTCTGTTACAACAATTCCGTTCCCCACTTTCCGCCAAATTGAGACACACAATGTGTAGAAAGCGGAACTCAACGCCGCGCTTTGCCTTGTTACCAAACCTAGGAAATGATAATATTAACATTTCCTGGAGTGGGAATCGAACCCATAACCTGTCGTGTTTACAGTCGCACGCTTACGCCGCTGCGCCACGACAGGCGGATAAATGAAAATAATTTAAATATAATCATTTCTTAGAGTGAGGATTGAACCCACAACCTATCGTATTACCATTCTGATGTTGTCCTAATAAGCCGCGATAGCCGATTCTTCTATCTTATATACTTGATTATTTTAATTTTGTTGACCGATTTCAAAAAAAGAGAATATTATCTTTTTTACTATATTTCTTTTGTGTGTGGCACAAGCATGTGATTGTAAACGTGGCGAATGTGGGTTCGATTCCCACTCCAGAAAATGTAAAAGTTTAGTATTTTCAGTACCGCCACTCAGCACGCAATATCTCAATTCGGCGGAAAGTGGGGAACGGAGTGTCTTAACGTCCTCAGGTTCCCTCTGCCTACCCAGCTATATGCGGGATACAGCGTGAAGCTTAAAAAAAAAGTATAATATGAATGGTATTCCATTCATATATTTATAGTAGCCACGTCGGCTACATCAAGACGTCTAAGCCTAATCCCACTTAAGACGTTTTCTTATAACAATCAACTGTTTATTTCATGGAAAGGAGGCACAAAGAATAGATACTAACAATAGTCGATACGGTGCCGCACTGTCTGCAGAAATTCATTAATAGTATACCGTGCCAGCGTTTTTTTTATTAAGCTGACGTCCTATATGTGTAGTGGAGATGTTCCTGGGCTATAGTATGGGTTCGAATCCTTTGTTGAGACAGAATGTGACGATGAGGAAAATGACTTAATATTAAATTCCCTCTTCCTATTCAACAGCGCACAAAAATAATAATTTTAAAAATTTGTTTGCTTTTTATGTTTTTTTTAAATATCTTCATTGTAGACACATTTTTTACTGTTTTTATTATAGTATTGATAGCCTAATCACCTACGTATATACAATTGCAAAGTTTCATCTAGATCGGTTTAGTAGTTATTGCTGAACGAACAAACATCTATCCTTACAACCTTTCGTATTTATAATATTATTAGAATGGTAAAGGGTTTTAGATTATTTCTCAAGATTTCTCTTAAATTGAAATACAAATTTAAATAATATTTACAATTGCTCGGTAACAATGTTTGGTGTTAACGACTTAAACGAGCTCTGAGAAAAATATCTCTTGCAAAAATAACAAATTACACTTAAGTGGATCTTTACTTAAATTGGAAAAGGTTGAATTAGAAGTAAAAAAAAATAAATACTACACATTTATATATAAAAATAAATTAAAATTTTAACAAAATTAAATCAACAATTAATCAAATAAAATTTTACGATTACGAATAACTCAAAAACTACTTGTATGATCTTAACTTAATAAATAAGACTATACCAGGATCACTAGCTATCATATAAAAAAAAATCTTCAAAATTGGTTCACCCAGTAAAAAGTTATGCTATAAATATGAAATACATATATATATTTATTGTATGTATTACTTATTGTATATATATAGCTGTATATTTATTTTATCTATTATCGCATCTACTTTATGTATTGTTCACACCCCCTTAGCCCCGTTTCCCTTCCTTTATTTCCTATGCCTTAAGGTTGCCTGGAAGAGATCGCTGTTATAGCGATAAGGTCGCCTTTTGTACAATTTAACTATTTTTGTTTCATGTTTCTCTTTTTTTGTAATTAATATGGGTGTACAATAAAGGATTATTATTATTATTATTATTACATAAAAAGAATTATCGAATTGTGAACCTTCTTCAAAATCGATTAAATATATTAGGTACTTATCGTTATATTATGGCCAAATTACAGAAAATGTAAAACAAATTGTAGTCTATGTATTATTTTGATGTACTAGATGATGAACTAGATTCAACTATGATAGATTCTAGGTTTCAACTAGATTCGTTTATTAGTTTTAGCGTGAAAGAGTAACAAACATTCATCTAAGCTTTTTTTTTTGTCGCTGGGAAATGCTGTTTACGTAGACACCCTTAGGTAAGGAAAGGGCCTTACGAGGACGAACGGCACTGTGGGTCTCATCGAACCGATGCTACCCACTAAAACCCAGAAACCTCACCACCCCCATGAGGATCCCAGGATCGCTCGCACATGCCACTACGACGTCTCGGTGGAAGGCCTGCAACATCCATCTAACCTATCCTAACATTTTTTTAAATATTAGCAGGATTCAGTACCTACTGAACCTACTCCTTTACTTAAGTTCAATATATTTTTTCTCAGAAAATTTATTTTAAGTCGCTTATTATAATTTCTCAGTAAAATGTCTGTACATTTCGCTTCAATACCTTTAGTTAATTAATCTAATATGCTATAAACGGGTATAAATGTTTTTTTCTGAAACCATTATGGTGTAGTAAAACTGTTCCTGACTTTGTTATGTTATCGCTTTAACATATGGCGTTGGACACTATAGAATGGCTTGAAATTAGGCGGAATATGGAGAACAGAGTGTCTTAGCACCAGGTCTTTTCTGCCTAGCAGCATACATGGCAGGCGTTATGTGAAAGAAAGAAAACAGTATCAGTTTTTTTAAAAAACGATTTAACCCACGATTAAGATTTTAGTAAAAAGAAAACCGACTTCAAAGACAATGTACTAAAAAGTACAATTATTACGAATAGCTCAAAAACTACACGTTACTTCTTAACTAAATTCAAATCACACCACACCAGAAACACTAGCTATCATATAAAAAATGAATCATCAAAATTTGTTCACTCATTAAAAAATTATAATATACACACATGACAAATACAATCGAACTAACTACCTCCTTTTTTCAAATCGGTTAAAAATTAACTATTAACAAATGATACCGAAATAGCTATCTCATTATAATCTACAAATTCGAAGAAAATTAAAAGACCATTCACCAGACAGTGTTCATAATATGAATGAACACAATTCGGATTACCAAATACAGAACTACCTAGCTACAGAAGCAACAATATTACTTCCAATGTATATTCCTTAGCGGCAGTTCAAACAATTAAAACAATATTTTCAACTTTAAGTACATAAAAATAAAGTTATTGTTATTTTTCTTAGTAAATCTCCTGTTATAAATATTTGTGAATGAACTTAAGCCTGGCTGTATACATCAATGTGCATTTATTCTTTATATTTTATTAATCGCTAGCGGTCTCCTTAAATGCGCAGTCCATTCAGTTTAGAATGATATTGTTCGACGCATAGTAAGTAGTATTGTATTTAAATTTCAGCTAGTTTCATTCAAGTTTTTATGTAGTTCCTGTAAGTGTGGATACCTTTTCTTTATTAAGCACTTTCATTCATAATTTACTTGTATATACATATACATACATGCATAGGTTTAAGCTGTATCCCGCATACAAGAGGGTAGGCAGAGGGAACCTAGTGTTAAGACACTCCGTTCCCCACTTTTCACCGAATTGAGACATTGCGTGCTGAGTGACGGTACTCAACGAGGCGCTTCACCTTGTTACCAAACCCAGGGAATGAAAAAATTCATTTCCTGGTGTGGGAATCGAACCCACAACCTGTCGCGTTTACAGTCGTACACTTGTGCCTCTGCGCCACGACAGGCGTCAACAGACGTAATTGTATATAGAAATTGTATATTTGAATGTGTAGCTTCAAACTTTATCTCGCAAGAGTAGGCTAGAGAACCTAGTGTTAAGACACCGTTCACCATCTTTTGGCCGAATTTATAGCGAAACTCAATACTGCGCTTTGTTTTACTTAAAGGGAGAGTTGAAAATATTTTAAATATAATCAAAACCAATCGCGCTTACAGTCACACGTTGTTCCATTGCTACCATGATGACCTCTTATGGAATTACATATTATTTAATTATTTTATCTCAATACTCTGCCATCAAATTAGTAACACAAGAAGATTTTGAAGCCGTGTCCTTTTAATTTACCCATCACAGTATTCTATTCTTACTATAATATTATAAATGCGAAAGTAACTCTGTCTGTCTGTTACGCTATCATACCTAAACCACTGAACCGATTTTGATGAAATTCTGTACGAAGATAGAACTGAACTTAGGAAACTACATAGGATACTTTTTACCACGAAACAAATGGTAGAAGGGGTTGAAATAGGGGATGAAAGTTTGTACGGAAGTTCCTTATTGTCAAACATAAAATTATGTAAGATTGTTCAACGGTTTACAACTTTCACACCTAAATCACTTAACCAATTTTGACAAATAGTCTGGACCTTGAGAAAGACTATAGGCTACTCCTCACCATGTCGCGCGATATAACCGAATTCCACGTGGACGAAGCCGCGGGTGGAAAGCTAGTATAAGAATATTTAAATTGTTATAATAATCGCATCGATCAATATTTTTCCCAGAATTATTATTTGTTTCATGGAAATAAAACTAAAATAAGCATTTTAAACAGATTACGAAGATGGACAAGAAGGGCAGAAAGCCAATATTTCTCATAATACATTAGAAATACATAAAATAAATATTACACGCACTACCATGTGTTGTAGGTAAGTAAGTGACGTTACTAGGGTAACGCCTATTTTACCCGTCAACCGGTTTATAAGAATAAACCCAAGATCTCTATTTATGTAATTTGGTCCAAAACCACTAACCAGATGCAATTAAATCTTTGACAGTTTTACAAAACAGAAAAAATATAACACCTGAGCAGTACTTAACAGTATTGACACTCAAATACTTTATTACCTATGACAATAAGCGCATCTGTCAGGCATTTGAAGTGACCAATGTCAGGCATTTATCACTAATTCGCTGAATACATTTAAAGTCCAACTTCCGGTACATTTTGATTGTGCAAATCCACGAAACTGACCGGAAATCGTCAATGACATGTAGAGATGACAAAAAGTTATTGTAAATACGTATTTAGTCTCGTGCTTTTAATTTGTATAGGTTTTATTATATAAATGTTACAATACTAGAATATGAAGCTATCGTGGCGCAGTGAGTCAGCGTCTGCCTACAAACGCGATCGGTTGTAGATTCGATCCCCATTCGGAATTATAATTATATCTATATTATTTTCAGGAAATGCTTAATTTTTTCATTTCAATTTCTTGGGTTTAGTATTTTTATTTCCTGGGTTTGGTAACAAGGCAAAGCGCGGTGTTGAGTTCCGCCACTCAGCACACAATGCCTCAATTTAGCGGAAAGTGAGGAACGGAATTGTTGAAAAAGAACGGAGTGTAATGGCACTAGGTTCCAGATTCCCTCTGCCTACTCTGCTTTGTGCGCGGCATTGAATTCCGCTAGTCCACATGCAATATCTTGGCTTTGGTTAGAAAGTGTAGAACCGAGTACCTTAACACTTAGTTCTTTTTGCTATGCGGAGTAAAGCGTGATACTAAAGCATTATTTAATTTACACTTTGGAAATAATTATACGAAAATTTTGTATGGAATTATTCTTCATTTTACTTTAAGCAGTAAAAGCGACATTTAACAATAATTTGTTAAATTTTGTGCGCTCTTTTATATCTATAATGCAACAGTCAGTTTCGTTTAACCTACTTCTCTTATTATTAATAAAAAACTTGAGTTTGTAGAAAAGATAACTTTACAGAAGGAAAGTGAATTAAAAAGTTTTTGACAATCATTCAACAATAACGTCTGTTGTGGCGCAGAGGCACAAGCGTGCGACTGTAAACACGACAGGTTGTGGGTTCGATTGCCACTCCAGAAAATAGAATTTTTCATTTCCTGGGTTTGGTAACTAGGAAAAGCGCGGCGTTGAGTTCCGCCACAGAAAGTGGGAAACGAGGTGTCTTAACACTAGGTTTCCTCTGCCTACCTTGCTATATGCGATAGTTAATTGTAAAGAATATTATTAAAATTTAATGCACAAAAAGTAAATTTATTACGAATAGTTCAAGATCTGAGTAGAAAGAATGTTGAAGTGTCTGATCTTAGTCAATTTTATATGGAACCCCATCAAAACCATTAGCTATTATATAATAAAAGAATCATCAAAATTAATTTATCCAATATAAAGTTATATAGTAACCCAAAAAAAGTACAGTCGAATTGAGAACCTCCTCTTTTTTCACTAAAATATTGACTGGCCTAGTTTCATGGTGTCGGTTTTTCGTGACGATAAGCGTGGGCATATCGTGCCAAAAGAAGTATAACTTAAAACGACAATCTTAACATAATTTAGCGGCTACTACAAGTGTATTTATTGCTTTAAATCTTTAAAAACATCAAACTTTCAAAGCTTATGCGTTAAAAAAGCTTCACAAGTAACTCTATATAGCATTACACAACAATAGTGTCATGTACCAAATTGCAGATATAATCTTAGACCGGATGTCTCGCGTTCTACAAACAAAGACTATGTGGGGACAGATTCACATTATAATAAATCGTGTTAGTAGGTGGAATAGAGATGGGGTGGAGTCGTTGAGATATATAGAACAGTTGGCAATTTTGACTGACTTCAAAGAAGAAGAGGTTATCTATACATATTTTTGGATAATACTTCTTTTGGCGTGTTAGGGAAAATTATGGGAGTAAATTCATATGCCCACGCTTATCGTCACAAAAAAACCGACACTATGAAGTTAGTCACTCAATCATTTCGCTTCTTAAAAACTGACTGAGCAAAGGTGAGTGGTAAGAGAGGCAGGGGGAGACCTCGGTTGACCTTCGAGAATGCAGTATCAGTGATACTGGAGGAAGGTCACGTAAAAAGCATGAGGACTCCCCGGAGGGCATGCATGAAGAGGTTAATGACTGTGGACGAGGCGAAAGAGGTATGCAGTGACCGTAGCGTTTGGCGCTCCATTCTCTCTGACTTCCCCGCTAGGGATAAGCGGGAAGTTAATTAAGTAAGTAAAAACTGACTTTCATACAGTTTTTAAGAAGCGCGCGCACGTCACGACAAACCGACACCTCGATGGTGATATTGATGGTGGATATGGACCATATTAGTTAGTCAACATTTAGATTTAAATTTTTGACTAGATATAATGTATTATATTATACTTTATTTTAATGTGTAAATGGCATTTTTTTTCTTATTAGTGTCGTTTTCTGTAAAACATAGGATACCGCGAAGGATAATTTTTTTTTGACGATTTTCACGTTGTTACCAAAAAATATAGCTTCTTAAGTGCGTACATAAGCGTTTTTTTATGTGTATTACTGCTTACTTAACTTTTTACTGGATAAACCAATTTTCATGTAAAATCTTAATTAAGATCTGACTCGTAGTTTTTGAGGTATTTGTAATAATATAACTTTTTTTTTCAGCTTCACGCTGTATCCCGCATATAGCCGGGTAGACAGAGGAAACCTAAGAACCTAGTGTAAGTTTTTGAATTTGGTTTTCTTTTTTTGTTAAATTCTTCATTATTTTATCTAATAACATATTTAATATTTATTTATAATACATACTTAATATATAAATTTAACTCTCCGCTCTACTCCATCATGTTCTGTCTCCTAACACGCAAACGCGCGGAAGATGTTCAATAATTTCATAATATTAAAATGTTTCGCATTGATCTCTACAACAATGCGTACAATCGTAACAATAGGTGTACCTAACAATGACACTATGGAAAACATATGAAATGACATTTAAACTACATATAAAAAACATCATAACCACCAAAATATGAAAAAATCAATATTCGCTATTATTTCTTAAAACATAGAGTTGAAATTAGAGGGTAGTTATTTCTTTTTAAATAAGATGAAAACTGTAGAAGTACCTACAATTGTGGAAGAATAAAAGAAGTTAAAGATGGGCGCTTTGTGTCCATTATGGCGGGTGTGCGAACACAATAACGTGATCATGTTTAGAAAATTTTTGGACGATTTTTGGCTTTTTGCAACGGGTTGCACCTTGTTACAGGGACGTATTTTGAATTATGATATTATTAAATTAATAATAATAATAATTCTTTATTGTACACCCAGAAACAAAAGTAATATTAGGAAAATAAAAAAAAAAAAAAAAATAAGAAGAGTAAGAAATAAAATGAAAAAAAGAGATACAAAGCAAAGCTTAATGTACAACAGGCGGCCTTATCGCTGAAATAGCGATTTCTTCCAGGCAACCTTACGGCATGGGAAATAGCAAATTAAGAAAAAGATAGGGTGTGAACAATAACTATATAACTTTATCACTACGAGCACATGTACATATAAATATATACATAAGTATAAACATAAACAATATATATATATATATATATATATATATATATATATATATATATA
>JAKGSA010000019.1:195876-239480 GCA_033558755.1 Philaethria dido | reverse complement strand
CGTCCGCTAACCTTTCAATTTGAGACTGTTGAAAAGGCGGACGTCCGGTAGTCTCAATCAATAGCCCAGTACTTAGTCCATCCAAACTCCATTCCATAGCCCTGTTTTAGTTTTCCATATGTTCCATAGCTCCTACGCATTGACCGGTGACCATCTCTGAGCAATTGCCTATGGTTACTCAGAGATGGGTCCCGGTCAATGTGTCAGATTAAAAAATATTGTTGTCTCAAAGGGGCCTCTACGTGTTGGACCTATGTCCCCACGCAAGCCTTCCAAAGGACCGGGTTCCTTTGAACCCGAGAACCTGTATCGAGATACATAATAATAATTCTTTATTGTACATCCAGAAACAAAAGTAATATTAGGAAAATAAAAAAAAAATAAAAAAAGAACAGAATAACAAGAGTAAGAAATAAAATGAAAAAAAGAGATACAAAGCAAAGCTTAATGTACAACAGGCGGCCTTATCGCTGAAATAGCGATTTCTTCCAGGCAACCTTAAGGCATGGGAAATAGCAAATTAAGAAATAGATAGGGTGTGAACAATAACTATATAACTTTATCATTACGAGCACATGTACGTATAAATATATACATAAGTATAAACATAAACAATATATATATATATATATTTTTAACTGACTTCAATAAAAGAGGGGGAAATTATCAATTCAACTGTTTTTTTTTGTATGTTACCGTGTAGCTGTTTACTGGGTAAAACAACTTTTTTCTATATGATAGCTATGTTAGTGATTCTGTGGTCCCGTTTAAATTTAGTTAAAGTCTGACAACTGGTTTTTGAATTATTGTACTTTTTAGCGAATTTTCTTTGAAGTTGGTTTTCTTTTCTTGTCAAAAATCTTATTAATAACTTTACTTACTTTATACGTCATGTAGGGAAAGTGGGAAAAATATATAGGTACGTATTTCCACTCTTTGTCTGTATTTAACAGTTTAGCTGTACGATGGCGAAACCCAATGCTGTTAAGTCGCATTAGGGGCAAAAGTGTTTTATATGAAGATATCCAAGTGCACCGTTACTTCTTCTGTATGTATTCATTCATAATGTATTTATTTATTTTTCTGTTTATTGCTCCACAAAACAAATAACACTCGGTACACAAATTACGATAAAGTTACAACTATTGTAGAAACGATTGTATTTTTTTCTATGCAAACAGCATGCATTGATAATTATTACAAACTGGCAAGACAAGAAAAAAAAAACAATAAATTTTAAAAACTAACACGTAATTTTGGTAATTTCTAATTTCTAATTGATGCAATAGATCTCTCTACGTATTATATGATGATGATGATAAGTCATATATTACATATCCATTCAAACAGGTATCCAATTAGTACTTTATTTTATAAAATCATATAGATAAAATTATTAAAATAATAAAGATTTTAACATAAAAAGAAACCTACTTCTAATAAAGTGCTGAAAAGTAACATTATAACGATATAATTCAAAAACTATTCGTCAATTCTTAATTAAATTTTATTAGGCAATCATATCAAAAAATAATCATCAAAATTGATTACCGCATTAAAAATTTAAGTACAATAGTTGTAAGCTCGGGCCGAGCGAAAGCAAAGTCGAACAATACAAGCAGTGTTCGCAAGCCGAAGTTTGGCCTCACAGGAGGCGCCCTTGTGACACTGCAGCTTTAAGTTGATGGTCCTTCTCCCAAGGAGGCCAAGCCAGGGTCAGAGCTCAAGCTCGGCCCTCCCCACAAAACCCGGTGACGCTGTCGAGGCCAATAGGGCCAACAGCATACTACACAGTCGAAAAAAAAAGTCATTTAAAAATAAACATTTATTACCCAAAACTCCTAAATACATCCCTGCATAAATTAGTGCTAGCAACAGGGTGGTATATTTTCAGAAACTTGTCACACCACAAAGCGAAAGCTAAAGCAATATCTACAACAGTTGCACAGTTACCGGTGCAGGCATGCGCAAATTTCACTGTACATTAACCGGACAATAGGTGCGTACAAAAAAAATGAATGAATGAAACCATTGTATGGACGTTGAATACTTGTATGACATTTCTCTTTGCGTTATTTAGTTTTAGTATTTTTGATTGCGCTGGTAAGTTAGACAGTGGGATGTTTGACTGTCAGGGGCGGCTCTAGCTTGTTTAGCGTCCGTGTGCAATGGAACGATGCAATTTTATGCCCAATATTTTCCTCACAATCCTTTTTTGTTCGCCCTCCACCTTTCTTGATCTTGTTTTTACACAATTACAATTTCAAATCCACATTTTTCTGGCGACATTTTTTTGAGAACCGTGGTGTATGGACGCCTCGACACTGAAGATGATGCTCTTAGCTGTCTCAGAGGCCGCTACGACCCCTGAGACGACGGCGCTCGTGTGCATTGCACACCCTGCACTATAGGTTAAGCCGCGTACTGACTGTAAACGCGATTGGCTGTGAATTCGATTTCATTCGAGGAAACGATTGTATTTAAACTATTTTCATTTCTCCGCTTCGGTAAGACAAAGGGAGGTGTTAAGTTCAGCCTTCAGGCGTTCAGGCGAACGGAGTGTCATAACGCTACCCTCCTATGCTACTAAGACGTGATGCTGCTCGCATAGGGCATTATTCGAAGAATTTTTACTATTTCTTGCTTTCTCTTGCATAGGAGGTCTAGTCAGAGCCAAGGGCTAGTCAAGACATTCAGTTTTTCACTGTCCGCCCAAATTCCAGATATTTTGTATTGAGTATGAGCTACATGTCAAATTTAAGCTTTCTATGGCCAGTAGTTTCGCCGGTTTGTCTGTCTTTAAGTAAGGGAAGCATTTCATTTAAGTATAATTTAACTTTTTATTCTTTTACCTTAAAACACCTTTCTATCATTAGACGCAATTATGTTTATTATAACCCTTTTAACAATACGTAACATTATTTAAAACAATTTATTCAAAATATATTGTCTAAAACACAATACATATATTCATATTAAAAAGCCATGTGTATCGCTTCAGGTTACAGCAAGCGGTTAAGTTATAAGTGTCTTATAAAATGATGTTTGAGGCAAAGTTTTTAAGTTGTAGAATATATAGTAGTAGAACGACTTTCCCTTCTTTTGCAGCTTTAGAACGAAGTGTCAAGACACTCCGTTCTCCATATTCCGTCCGAATGTAGAGATTGCGTGTCAAGTGATTATTTTGGTAATTTTTTTTAGGTCAGTTTCATTTTTCTTTTTTTTTTTTAACTTCACGCTGCATCCTGCATGTAGCAGGGTAGGCAGAGGGAACCTGAGAACCGAGTGTTTAGGCACTCCGTTCTTGTACAACAATTCCGTTCCCCACTTTAAAGCAAATTCCGCCAAATTGAAGCATTGCGTGCTGAGTGGCGGAACTCAACGCCGCGCTTTGCCTTGTCACCAAACCCAGGAAATGAAAATACTAACATTTCCTGGAGTGGGAATAGAACCCACAGCCTGTCGTGTTTACAGTCGCACGCTTGTGCCTCTGCGCCACGACAGGCGTTAGTTGTATCCAAATTTCATTATATCCAAATTTTTAGGTAGAAAAAGCTGACAAGCGTAACTGTAAACGCGACAGGCTGTGGGTTCGATTCCCACTCCAGGAAATGTAATAGTTTAGTATTTTCATTTCCTGGGCTTAGTAACAAGGTAAACCGCCTACCCTGCTATATGCGGGATACAGCGTGAAGCTAAAAAATATTAAGGTCATTGTGGCGTACTAGGACAACGTCAATCTGTAAACGCGAAAAGTTGTGGCTTGAATCCACATACGGTAATGTTTATAATTATTTTTTTTTTATTGCAAATCTCTGGAAAAACAAAGTACAGCGTTGAGTTCCGCTACTTGACACGTAATATCTTGAATTAACGTGAAAAGCGAGAACGTAGTGTCTTGACACTGCGTCTTATCTAGGTTCCCTGTGAGGGGACGGGGTTAGAATACAATTCCCCTCCGCTGGGTAGCGTCCCGCAAGAGGCGGGTATCCCAGTAGTTTGGTGGTAGAAGATTCGTCCTCCGTCTGGCCCGCGACCACTGTCATATCAAAGACGAACCGCCAAATATCTTATGACGTGTTCCGGTTCGCTGGCATGTAAGTCAGGTTTTCCCCTTTCCCACCCATCCTTTCCCCAAAATGTGATGGTTCCGATAACGGACTACTACATTATCCTCCCCTATCATCTGTATCCTTTAGGTTGGCAACGTATCTACAACATCTCTGGTGTCGTGTCATCCATGGGCGAAGGTAACCACTTACCATCAGGTGGTCCTTCTGCTCGTTTGCCATCGGTTATCAATAAAAAAAAAAGTTTTTCAAAAAAAAGATTATTTAGTATTGTATAGGTATCAGCTTATGCCTTGGAACAGGTAAATCTGAAGACATTAATATGTAGCGCACTTTGCGTGTACAATGTAAAATGTTCTTTTGTTACTATTTGCGACGCCATATGCTTTTCTTTGTCAGTTAAATTTTTCCCTGCAGGTATTTTCTGTTTTTCAAATTCGTTGCAATAATAAATTATTTATTTAAATTTTTTTTGAATTAATTTTGTTTCACAATGGAACAGAAACAAATAAAAGAAATGGAAATGGAACAAAACATACGAAAAACAGGATATCAGATGAAAAAATGGTTATTTAATTTAGTATTCGTTTAGTTGTGATTGTTGTAGAGTACTTTTTAAAAGTAAAGCAGTTTCACACTTTATCCTTGATTATTTTTATCTCTCCACTTTGGCTAGATTTAGCGCGGCGTTGAGTTCCGTCGCATAACACACAATGCTTCGAAATGGGCGGAGAGCGGAAAACGACGAGTATAGACACTAGGTTCTTTCTTACTACCCTCCTATACGGGATAAAGCTTGAAAAGGATGATGAAAGAAAAGATAATAATGACAGGCATTAGAGCAAATTAAAATTATTAGTGTCTTTGTTGACGCGTCAACAACGCGTTGTCTTCGGCAATGTATATGTCACTTTATATAAACATGGATGTCAAACTATGGTAGTATGTGTAATATTTATTTTGTTAATTTAATATACTCTTTATGTATTTTTTTAAAAAACCAGGTGCTTAGCATTCTGCACTCCTCTTTATATACTATAAGTGTTCCAAATTTCATACTCCTCCGTCCGCGTAATTTTCGTAAAAAGGGGTATAAAGTTTTTGCTTCACGTATTTATAAATAGATAACTTAAAACAGTCGTAGAAATTAAAATTTTAATAACAACATAAAACAACTTCAAGCAAAATGCCTTTATAGTGACAACATTTTTTGTTTTTAACTTCACTCTGTATCCCGTATATAGCAGGGTAGGCAGAGGGAACCTGAGAACCTAGTGTTAAGACACTCCACTCTTTCTTCAACAATTCCGTTCCCCACTTTCCGCCGAATTGAGGCATTGCGTGCTGAGTGGCGGAACTCAACGCCGCGCTTTGCCTTGTTACCAAACCCAGGAAATGAAAATACTAACATTTCCTGGAGTGGGAATCGAACCCACAACCTTTCGCGTTTACAGTCGCACGCTTGTGCCTCTGCGCCACGACAGGCGAAAAACTATTTATCCGATCTTAATTCAATTTAAATATGACCAAATCTGAACCACTAGCTATCACATGAAAAAAGTACAATCAAAATTAAATCACCCAGTAAAAAATGCCGTGACACAAATAGAAAACCACTTAATATACTCCTTTTTGGAAATCGGTTAAAAATGATAAAATTTCTCACAATAATAGTATTTCTATCGATATCCTTGAACATACTATGAATATACTCGTAAAAGTGACTGATACCAAAATTAATATGTACAAAAATGACTTTTATTATTTTAAGATAAGGTTTAAATTTCTTTGTTATCATATAGTTTATGATATGTAGGATTTAGTTTATAAATAACACACAAATGAGCCTCGTTGGTTGGAAGGCTAATCCTGATTTAGTGAGGTGCCCGCGGCGCGGCGTATTGGTACGGAAAAAACAAAATATTCAGTTGAAACTCATGTTATATTATAAATAATTTAATTTTGATACATAAATAATTAAAATTTTAAGGAAAAAAGAAAACGGAATTTACTATTACGTATAACTCCTAAACTACTCGTCAGATTTTGATTAAATTTAAATGGGACTATAATAATTGAGATTTTAACAAAAAACGAAAATCAATTTTTAATATATTATATATATATTTTTTTAACTTCACGCTGTATCCCGCATATAGCGGGGTAGGCAGAGGGAACCAGAGAACCTAGTGTTAAGACACTCCATTCTTTTTCAACAATTCCGTTCCCCATTTACCGCCGAATTGAGGCATTGCGGGTTGAGTGGCGGAACTCAACGCCGCGCTTTGCCTTGTTACCAAACCCAAGAAATAAAAATACTAAATTTTACATTTCCTGGAGTGGGAATCGAACCCACAACCTGTCGCGTTTACAGTCGCACGCTTGTGGCTCTGCGCCACGACAGGCGTTAATCGGTCCTTTTCTAATAAAATGCGCTAATAATAATTATTACAAATAACTCAAAAATTATTTGCCAGATTTTAACTAAATTTAAATGAAATAAGAAACACTAGCTATCATATGATAGAAGAATCATCAAAATTGCTTCACCCAGTAAAAAGTTATGCGGTCACACACAAAAAACATAGTTCAATTGTGGGTTCTATCATTCGAAATCAGTTAAAAAGCATAGAGAGCATCGGAACTCAGTGGGACATCGTGTAAATGTAAGCGCAATGTTAATAGGTTCGATTCCCACACGTGGTAATGATTATATTTTAATTATTAAACAAATCGCGGCGTCGAGTTCCGCTATTTAAGATATAAAAGAAAACTAAATGCTGCGTTGAGTTACGCCCCTTAACACGCTATGTCTAATATTCAGACAGAAATCGGCTAACGGTGTGACACTAGGTTCTCTCTCTAGCATACCTTACTATGGAAAAAACGGTTTTTTTTTAATAAAAAGCGTAGAAAACTTACATACATCAAAAATTATTTGTAATAAACCTCGCGACACTAAAGGGTACTTAATTATTTATTTTGTTTAAACATGTCCACACAAATCAATGTGTCGCATGCGTTTTATATTGTTATTGATTACGTATTGTAATCGGTCGACTAAGAATATAAAGGTTGTGTTCCACTTGTAATTTTTATTTATCGTTCCTATATATTATATCGCATTACTAAATGACAGATAGACAAAGTACAGGTGAAATTAGTGGCCATAGAAAGCTGAAATTTGTTGTTTAGGGTCCTTGGGAAGTGTAGAGGTTCACTGAGAGAGAATTTCTTGAAATTCGCTGTAAACAGGAAACAGGTGAATTTTAGATAACTATTATAGTACATGCAAACGAAGTCGCAGGATATAGTTACGTGTCATAAGTATATCCATATCAGGCGTGAATAAGTTGACAAAACGATAATACTTATGGCATATTCATTCCCGCATGGCAGGGTACTTAGAGGGAACATAATTAAAGCACTCTATCCTCCAAATTTCGCTTGAAATCAAGACATTAACATATCCGCAAGCGGGAATTGAAGTCACATGTAACGGTTTTACAGTAGGTCAGTTCCACAGCGCCACAATTGCCTTAATAATAATAATTCTATACCAGGAATGCCACATAAAAATTGAACGTAGTAATATAATACGGAATTAAAACAAATATGTAAAATGTTCAAAATTCTAAATATGCAGAAGATAATGACATTGATTTGTAAGGCCATCGTGGCGCAAAAGATAACCTTTGGTTATGGATTCAATTCACACTTAAAGAAATGATCATATTTAAAATATATTAATTGCACCGTTCTAGTAAAACAAATAGGTAAGTGGAGGACAGAGTGGCTAAGTTATCAAAACAAAGTCATAAAAGCGTGAAACTAAATAAATTATTATTTATATTTTCAATTTATAATAGGTAATTAATATTTAATATTTTCTTTCCAATTCGCTCTGTGTGTATTTTTTTTTTAACTTCACGCCGTATTCCGCATATAGCGGGGTATCGCTCTGGTATTCTGGTGATAAAGACAAAGCGTGGCTTTGAGTCGCGCTTAGCACAATTTCTGAATTCGGCAGAAAGTGGAGTACGAAAATCTTATTAGAACGGACTATATTAACACTAGATTCTCAGGTTCCCTGTGCCTCCTACAGCGTGAAATTAAAAAATATACTTCCAATGCTTTAAAAAAAAATTTTTTTTTAGCTTCACGCTGTATCCCGCATATAGCAGGGTAGGCAGAGAGAACCTGAGAATCTAGTGTTAAGACATTCCGTTCCTCACATTCCACCGATTTGAGGCATTGTGTGCTGAGTGGCGGAGCTCAACGCCGCACTTTGACTTGTTATCAAACCCAGGACATTTCCTACTAAACTTTTACATTTTCTGGAGTGAGAATCGAACCCACAACCTTTCGCGTTTACAGTCGCACGCTTGTGCCTCTGCGCTACGACAAATATATACTTTCAAAGCTTTAAAAATATATAGCTCTATAAATCCAGTGTCTCACAACACCAAGCCTAGGACATAAGTTAGGATTTCGCTGCGCTGTTTGCGCCTCACTGAAGGCGCGGAGGCGTATAACGTGATATAAAGTACGACACGTTTTGAGTTGTAACCTTTTATTATTGTTTATTTGATTGCCGATTACTCTGGACTTGAATGGAAATTAATTATTGATCTTTGACTTTAGAAATATTTGTACATATATACTTATATACACGCAATGCCTCAATTCGGCGTAAAGTGGGGAACGGAATTGTTGAAAGAGAATGGAGTGTCTTAACACTAGATTCACTGGTTCCCTCTGCCTACCCCGCTACATGCGGGATACAGCGTGAAGTTGAAAAAAAAAGATATATATACTTATCATTTAAAAAATTAGCTTAATAGCTAAATTTAAAGTTGAGATTAAAAACGTATTATTGAAATTATGTTAATGTGTGGAATTAAATGCTGTTGACGTTCACCTGGGAGACTCATCATAGTTGTAAATTTATTGTATAATTTTATTTGAAAAGAGCAACTGTTGAGTTTCTTGCCGGCTCTTCTCAGTAGAACTGCCTTCCAAGCCGGTGGTAGCTTCCGTTAGGACTGACACAACTGACATCTTTCGTAAATTGACGATTCGCAAGTGCTTATAATAGCCTATTTGAATAAAGAGGTGGTGGTAGGAGGTTCGTCCTCCGTCTGGCTCGCGACCACTATCATGTCAAAGACGAACCGCCAAATATCTTGTGATGTGTTCCGGTTCGATGGCATGTAAGCCAGATTTTCCCCTTTCCCACCCATCCTTTCCCCAAATTGTGGTGGTTCCGATAGCAGACTACTACATTGTCCTCCCTTTCCATCTGTATCCTCTAGGTTGGCAACGCATCTAGTACATCTCTTGTGTTGTAGATGTTCATGGGCGAAGGTAACCACTTACCATCAGGCGGTCCTTCTGCTCGTTTGCCATCCGGTATCCATAAAAAAAAAAAAAAAAATAAAGAATATTTTGATATTGATTTTAGCGATGTATTCATAAATCTACTTTTTTAATCCTTACAGTCTTGTTTTTTTAAAAATATATCGGTTTTATACATTAGATTTCGCTAATGATTGTCGTTTTTGCTTGTTACTATATTAAGACAAATTGCTTCAAAATTTGAGGACATGTTAACTTTAAATTAATAATTATAAAGAACAAAAAACCCGAATGAACCAATTATTCAAACTTAGGAAGCAAATACAAATAACGTAGACCATAAAAGCTAGTTATGTGTCATATATTTGAAATGTACGAATTAAGTCCTTTCATTTGGTACCCCACGGTAGCCATCAACGATTTTTTTGTTTTTATTCATGACGTAATTGCTTCTAGAGGGCGCCATATTGAATTAAGAGAGACGTCACATATCTAAGAACACTTGGAGTATGAATACCTATCTAACGTCACCTTAATTATATAATTCAGTCCAGGGGTTTGGAAGATATGAGGTAATAAAGAATATTACAAACATAGATGATACGCGCGAAAAAATAACCCTCCTCTGACAGTCGGGTAAAAAAGCTCGGCATTGCGATCCACAATTATTATGAATTCGAGAGGAAAATTACGTACAGAGTGTCTATATACACTAAGTTCTCTTTAACTACCATACAGTATAAAACTGCTGCTTCTTTTTTTTTAACTTCACGCTGTATCCCGCATATAGCAGGGTAGGCAGAGGGAACCTGAGAACCAAGTGTTAAGACACTCCATTCTCTCTTTTCGTTCCCCACTTTTTTATTTAAAATATTAAACAATTTGGCGGAAAGTGGGGAACGGAAATGTTGAAAGAGAATGGAGTGTCTTAACACTAGGTCCTCTGGTTCCCTCTGCCTACCCTACTATATGCGGGATAAAGCGTGAAGTTAAAAAAAAATAAATAGACTTCCTATCTAACCAAAGAAAACAAGAATCTTGTCCCTTACATCAATATATTATCTAACAACATAACTCAAAATAAATGAAGGGTCCTCGCTTGTTCTTAATAAAATATTACAATTTAAAAGCAATTTCCAAATGTAGCTACACGAACAACCGTAATCCTCTCATAACGTCACTGAACACATTAAAATCTCACGTTCCCTTACATAATACAATGAGGAACACTTAAATTATACGCCGTATACAAAAATTGAGTAATAAAATTAGCATAAGGTATAATTAGGCTATTATATAGTAGTTTGCATGGTGGGTAAGAATCTAAAAGGAATGGAAGTACGTCAACAATGCCCTATGTTTACATTGTATATGAATGCATAATTAATAGATACAGGGATTCGCTCTATGAGAAAATACGACTGGTCAAGAATATATTTGAATATTTTTATATTTTTTTTGGTTGAGTTTTATTTATTTTTTAGCTCTTTTTTGTAACATTTTGATGTGGTGAGATATTAAACAAAAATCATTTTGTGTTTTCTACCGCATTTGATGCAATAAGTATCGATAATGTAATAAGCGTCAAAGACAACCGTTAAGAAATTCTAAAACGCATATAACTCTTTCGAAAATATTTTACAAGTCGAGGAACAAAAAATTAAATTAGTGAATTTATCGCTTTCAATTAAAATTATACGGGTTTGGTAAAAAGGCGAAGCGCGGCGTTGAGTTCCGCCACTCAGCACGCAATGTCTCAATTCGGTGGAAAGTGGGGAACGGAGTGTCTTAACACTAGGTTCCCTGCGTACCCTGCTATTTGCGGGATATAGCGTGAAACGTATATTATATGTATGTTATAATAGCATCAAAGACAACCGTTAAAGAAATTCTTGAAATGCATAGAACTCTTATAGAACGAAAATATGATACAAATTGAGGTACAAAAAAGTGTAAATTCGAAAATTTATTGTTTTCCATTAAAATGATAACAATCGACTTATGATCGGAATGAGATAACAAGTGTTAAATGCTTTAATAATTAAAAAAATACAATAAGGATAACCAATTTAAAATAAAGTGCACTAAAAAGTACAATTATTACGAATAGCTCAAAAACTACTTGTCAGATCTTAACTAAATTTTAATGGGACCACATCACACGCACTAGCTATCATATAAAAAAAGACTCATAAAAATTAGTTTACCCAATAAAAAGTTACACATTAAAGAATACAGACAAATTGAATCTTTAAATCTTTTTTTTTGAATCAGTTAACAAATTTTTTATAGTATATTCTTCAAGATTTTAAAGTCTACATAAACAAAGACATGGGAAGAAACTATAATAATATTATAAGGGTATAATGTAAAATAATTTTCTCACAATAACCTATAATTTGGCCACCATATAAGTGTTAGAGGAAGTATATCTATGGGCGGGCAACGCTGTATGTGTCCTGCTCAGCATGAACGTGGAATATTCTCAAGACTGTGTTGATATTTACTATTTTAAACTTACTTAGAAAAAAAAGATTTATAATTACATTTTAGTCACAGAGAAATTAGTGTTGAGACACTCCGTTATCTGCTTTCCCTCAGAGACATTGCTTGTTGAGTGACGGAACTCAACGCCTCTGTTGATAAATTATAGCGGAGAAATTAAGATAATTTGAGCATAATCATTCCTTCGAGTGGGAATCGAACCCACAACTATTCGCGTTTACAGTTAATAGCTGTCACACTGCAGCACGATGGCCTTATCGTGGCATCACAATAATGTAATAAAAATAATATAAGATATCTTTAAACTTGCTCTTACAAGTTCTTATACATTATTCCGTATAGATATACGCTGGATAGTCATCAGGGATCTAGTGTTAAGACACTTCGTTCTTTATTTTCCGCGTGAGAAAATAAAGAACGAAGTACGTGCGTGAGATGCGGAACTCAACACTGTGTAATAAATATTAAAAGCAAAACAGCTTAATGTTACAAAGCGTAGTAGTCAGGGAGTGTCAAGACACTCCTTTCCTTAATGTTCGTCAGAAATCGATACATTGGTTAGCATCAAATGGCGGAACTCAACGCCGTATTTTGTTTTGTTTATTTATTTAAGATTTGAACTTAAAACATATTATTTGCTTTAACAAATACACGGAACAAATGCAAGAAAGTACTTTTAAATTTATTTTTTTTACAAAAAGAAAATTGCAACGTAAAGGCATCGGAAATAGAAATATGTTTCTATTTTCGTCACCTTTGAAAATGGCATGCCTCTTTATGACGTATTTTTACTGGTAGGAATTTGCAGGTACATACTAAACTTAGGGATAAGTATGTTAACAGTTTCCAGGAATTCAATTTGCGTCTAGTTATCAGTGGCGAGGGGTGAAAATCTTAGTTAGGCAAGCCAGTAAATTAAGGGAAGCCGATGTATATTTAGGGAAAGCCGGTAATTTTTAGGGAAGCTGATATATTTAGGGAAACTGGTATAGGATGTCAAGGTATTTAGCAATTTCACTATCGAATTTTGGCGATGAACTTTTCTTTTTAGGTGTATAAGATGTCAGACCTTGTTTTTTTGCACTTTTATGCCCAATATTTTCCTGGCGACCTTTTTTTAGCTCTCACACCTTGTTTGACTTTGATTTTGTAGCTCTAGCGAGCTTTTTTTAGGTCTCATACTTTTACTTTGAAAAGTTAAGCAAGCTAGTGGAAATGGAATTGTATGCGGCGGAATTCGGCTGTATTTTTTTATGTGTGGATCAATTTGGTCATTCTTTTTTTTAAATGATAGCTAGTGCTTTTGATGTAGTCCCATATAAATTTAGTTAAAATCTGACGAGCAGTTTTTAAGTTATTTGTAATAATGTAACTTTTTGGTGAATTTTCCTTGAATTCGATTTTTTTTTAATAAAATTTTTATTATATACTCTTTACATAGAAGGACTTGAGTTCGAATTCGTTCACACATATTCTAGTATTATAGTATTTCAACAAATTGCCAATTCTCATACACTTATAGCAAATAGCTAATAATAAAAAGTTTTCGTGCGAACAGGCAGTAATTCGATGGGCGGGCAACACAGCGTGCTCCTCGTTCCGCCCTATACCAGCGCATTCCCACAGACGCGTACAAATTTGAATGAAGTTACAATACTAGTAATAATAAGAAAAATTTTAAAATAGTTGTATTAGTTTAAAATTTAAGTTACTACTAGATAATGGTTTTTTGATATTCGCGATTATTACACATATAATATGAAACTATTTTAACCGGTAATCGCGTATATTTTAGTATTCGAAAATACATTTTTGTAAACCCGACAACTCGAACACTTTACAGCAGATTACGTACTTTAGAGTAGATAACCGGTTAAAACATTAAATGAAATTAATATACTACTAGATATTTTTGTGCTTTTTCCCGTATAGCGGGGTTATCAGAGAGAACATAATAAAGGAGACATAGATATTTTCCGACAGTCTGCTTTGTCTTTCAAAAATGAAGTAAAGAAAACTTTTACTGTTTAATTTTAATTATACTTTAATTTTCAATTATATATATTTTTTGTGTGTGCTTAATGTTAAGGTAATTTTTTTTGTCATTATCACTGTATTTTATTTTATTTTTTCAGTTTTGTTGTTTATTTTTTCTTTTTATTTTTAGATTTTTGGTTTTGTTGTTTAATTATTGTATGTGAGTTTCGAATTAGAACTGTACTGTTTTGTTTCTTTTTTTAATAGTTTTATATAACTGTATTAAGCATGTCATGTTAGCCTGTAAGTGAGGTATACAATAATTGTAATAATATTGTATACAGCGTTGGCTTCCTAAATAAATAAATAAATAAATAAATAAATAAACATAGAGTCAAAGTACTTTGTTTGTCAATTTAAGCCATTGCGTGCTGAATGGCGGAATGCAACGATGCGGTTTGTGTTATCAGAGAAATGAAAATAATTTAAATAATATATTCATTGATGAAAATACTTTTTTACTTAAATCTCCGGCTGTTGACCGAGCCACGACCAACCGTGTTTACAGTCAAGCGCTATCAAATTTGTTACAAAACATCTTTATAAGTTATATTTAATATGTTATTTTTGTGTAGAAGCTTTACTGATTACTGTAAGATTTAATCAAGATCCATTCGGTAGTTTTTGCTTGAAAGAGTAACAAACACCAAACTTTCGCAAATTATAATATTCTCTATCTTAATTAATTTTGTTTGTTCGTAGGAGGTTCGTCCTGCGACTGGCTCGCGACAGTCGCAAAGACAAACCACCAAATATCTAATGATGAGTGTTCCGGTTCGATGGCATGTAAGCCAGGATTATCTATTTCCACCCATCCTTTCCCCAGAATGTCTTGGTTATATCGTGGTTGATAGTGGACTGCTACATTGTCGTCCCCTTCCATCTCTGTATCCTCTAGGCCGGCAGCGCATTTACAACACCTCTGGTGTTGTAGATGTCCATGGGCGAAGGTAACCACTTACCCTCAGGTGGTCCTTCTGTTCGTTTGCCATACTTTATCAATAAAAAAATTGTGGCTAACATTGTCGTTTTTCTTATTAATGGTTAGTTCTATAGTTAGTTATTTTATATATTAAGAAAATATAAACCAGAGAAATTTATTACTTATTACCATTTTCTCTTTCCTTTCTATTAACTTCAGAAGCTTAGAATCCAAAGAATATCATCTAAAAAATTAATTCGTCTATAAAATACCTATAGTGTTAAAAAATATCAATACAATTTACTACTTAAAGTGCTAATACTTTAAAATTTTCATTCACAAATAATAATGAAACTTTAATTCATTTAATAACGTATAACAATGTTACTTACACTACCACCACAGGGTGTCGACGTAAAGTGGGCAGAACTGTCTTGCTGAGCCAAGGTAGTGAGTTCAAATACTTGAATATATGGGAAGAAAGGGCGGAAACTGTCACGCCCTATCTTAGATTATGATATAATAAATATTGTGAGAAAATTTTAGAATTCCTGCAGATTTAATTGATATTTTAAACTATGTATTATTTGTGGAGCGTACGAGAAATATTACATACATACATACATAGCTTCACGCTGTATCCCGCATATAGCAGGGTAGGCAGAGAGAATTTAGTGTTAAGACACTCCGTTCCCCACTTTTTGCCGAATTGCTATGATTTAAAAATTGAAAGCTGCGCTTTGCCTTATTACCAAGCCCGGGAAATGAAAAATTCCATTTCCTGGAGTAGGAATTGAACCCACGACCTATTGCGTTCTCCCCAAATCAACATGTGTTAAATTGCAAAACTTAACGCCGTGATTTAAACTCTTTTACAGACCACAAAATAATTACTAAGGTAAATATCTTTTATTATTGTATAAATTGTATATTGTACAAGTGTATTACAATCATTATGAATGTATACATAATATTTTAAATAATAATATGAAAATGACACTGCAAGCTTAAGCACACAATGAAATGAACCCAGCTACATCCGGCATCTTCACACACAATGGACAAAATTGATCAGCCTTTGCCTCTAAAGATTCAGGTGTCAAGAAATTAAAAAAAAAAACTATTCAAAAAACGTCAACGCATCTTTTTAAAAAAAAAAATTAAAAAAAAAAACCCTCATAAAAGAAACTCACGCAATCTCCGAATCCAATACGTTTGACAAAGAATTTTGTTATTTTAGGATCAATGCTACTGTTGTTGGTTGGGTATTATTTTAAATCTATTGATTTAATCTCTTCTATTTGGAAGGGTAATACGTGAAATTCTTCACTTAAGCAAATATTTCATAAAAAAATATTTAAAGTGTGTGTATAACTTGCGGCGTTAAGTTCCGCCACTCAACACGCAATGCCTCAATTCGGTGGAAAGTGGGGAACGGAGTGTCTTAATACTAGGGTCCCTCCGCCTACCCGGCTATATGCGGGATACAGTGTGAAGCTATGTATGTATGTATGTATAACTATCAACTAGCGACCCGGTTGACGGATAAATAATAAAAATTTTAACAAATAAATCGAATTTAAGTAAAATACTCTAAAAAGTACAATAATTACAAATAATTCAAAAATTACTCAACTTAATTTAAATGGGACAACACCAGAAGCAATAGCTATCATACAAAAAGAGGATCATCAAATTTGGTTTGTTCTAGTAAATAGTTTTGTGGTAACACACATAACAAAACAGAGTAGAATGGAAAATCTCTTTTTATCTAAATCGGTTAAAGTTGAGCTCTTAAATAATCTTTATCATATATAGTATCTATATAAATAAATAAAAATGAACGTTACACTGAAATATATATTAAGCACCTATTTTAAAGCTACTGAGTAAAAATTAAAAATTATATTGAAAGTGGGGAACGGAACTGTTGAAAGAGAATGGAGTGTCTCAACACTAGGTTCTCTGGTTCCCTCTGCCTACCCTGCTATATGCGGGCATACAGCGTGAGGTAAAAAAAAATGTTTCCAATCTATCACTAACATAACGAAAATCCTTTAAATTGTACAAAAATTTTACTTAACGGGACTCAAACCCGAACCTATTCATCCATATTAAATGACTTCCAAGAGGTGCGTATTCGAATCCCGTGACATTCAGATACCTATATGTTTCTAGTAAGTAAGTACTAAATAAATACTTTCTCAAGATATTCCTTTCCATAAAGAACACATTAAAATCAAAAATCTCCCAAAAAATCAGTCATTAATACCCAAAAAAATCTAAAAAATACATAAAATCTAAAACACAAATGAAATATTAAAAATTCCAGTCCACATCGATAGCATTGGGCGAGCGGAGCCAACATGGCTGTCGGTGACACGCTTTGTTAACACAGAAAAGGGCTATTTTTTATCTTTTTTCTTCCTTTTATCTTTCGTCTTGTCGACCACAATGGCGGCTTAAAGAACTCAGATCAATTATTTGTCGCACACCATCTTTTATTATTATTGAAGTGGTTTATAATATTGTATTTTGTGTTAAATGTTAAGATAATTTGGTATAAATAAATTATGTATGTTATATGCGTTTTATAGTTTAGTATTTATTTGTAATTTTTCGTACGTCCGGAAGAATTAAGATAAGAAAATGTTTTAAAGTAACCTATTATAACCATTTTATACTCATAGTATGTCTCTATTTAAAAACTAAGGATAAATTGCTCCGATAACCTTTTTTTGCTCATTTTAGAGTAATCTAACACATACTTTGTCTAATCATCAAGAAATAAAAAGTTTTAAAACTACTCTTATATACTCATCGTTATATATTTAAATTGTAGCCTGTGTGTGTATATTTTCCGATGAACCTAGTATCAAGAAACTCCGTCCGCTATTTTAGATACTTCTTGATTGTTAACTGGCGGATCTCAACACCGCGTTTTGTCCTACCAAATAACATCAGGTTTGCCTTTATTACCCAACAATCCAAAAACACAATAATAATAAAATTCAAACTTTCTAAGCTTGTTGTCAACAAAATTTACCAAGAAATCAGCAAGTCAATACGTAGAACCATAAATGAATGATCTATCCATTCATTCATACTAAAAAGATGTTACCAATAAGAAGCTATTGACCATACAAAATGTACGAAAGAAATGTGGCCAAACCAGAAATACCAACGTTACGCTCATAATTGTTAATGTTTGTATAACAGGCTATTCAACACAGAAGCCGAAAGACTTAAAAATACAATGCTTAGAAATTTTCATCTTGTCTCCTCAAACAATGCTCTTGAGTGGGCAAACCGTGAATAGACCAGGTTAGGCTGAAACTAAATATTATCACGTGCACTGGCTTGGGGCAAATAATGTAGACAATGGTTTAAGGATGAATGGCCAGTGTTTCTAATGTATACCATAGTTGTAAAGATAATCTTTATTAAATTAGTATTAAAAAGTTACTACTAGATTTTGTTAGACATATTTAAACGCAAATTAATTTTTTTTCTTAATAAATGAATATAGTAAATAAAAAAAAGAACATTTATTGGTTAAGTTCTATATTTATTACATTTATAAAAGAAAAAAACAAAATGAAAATCGTACTAGATCAAGACTGCTATGAATATTTGAGCAATTTACATAGAGTATACCAAATAATTAAATTATTGTCTTTCTGGTTCACGCTTTATCCCCCATAACGGAGTAGATAAAGTGTCCTAGTGATTAGTCACTAAAAAGTGTTAAGGCACCATTTTCTTCTTTTTCCACCAAAATTCGAAATATTGTGTCTTAATTGACAGTACTGAATATCGCGCTTTGTCTTAATAGAGTGAAGAAATGAAAATAATAGAAATGCAATTATTTCTCGAATCCATAAGCAATGATTTTTCAAACCCTATCTCACTGCGCCATGGTGGCCTCAAAATAATGAAATTATTGATAAATACATTTAAATCATAAAAACAATCATCAACAAACTACTTTAACCTCTCTCCATAACAACACAACACATAGAAAATCAATACAATTTTGAATATCACACGTGCAAAGACGAAAAAAGATCAGAGGGTCGAAATATGCCTCAAGCGTTCGTTACTTGAGACAATTCCTGTTTCGCAAATTCCAATGGCCATTGTCCCATACAATATGAGGTGAACAATATCTTTATTGTCATAAAAATAGCCATTAGCTCCGAAAATGACGGGTTATGAGCGGCTGGAAGAAGCAAAAGTTTTTGTTGTCAATGTCCTCAGGGTGATCGGGAGTTGGGAGCTACAATGCCACCGTGAAACGTATTTATAACAGATATACGGGTATGAATGAAGAATAGCACCCATTTTGTGGATAACAATTGGTAACCTTGGTACAATTCGGAGATTAGATTTGTTAAGGCTTGGACGTCGTCACGATAATTGATAAATTGTTCACCTTTCAAAATGTTCTGGTATATATACAAATATAAACAGACAAACCTATTATGTGAGATATTGTGACGCAATTGAAACGTCTGATTGGATGGATGGATGATATAGTTTTGAGTTCGATTCCCGATTGAGGAAATGCTTAAATTTGTTACCAGTTGTAAAAGGTAAAAAATCATTTTTTGCGTTCCATAAAAAAAATCGAGAAATCTTCTCTTGGTGGTCCTCTATTTTCCACAAAGAACATGCCTGATATAATTTTTTTACATATTATAGTTTCAATTTTACATTCACTATCAGGGCGTTCTGTTTCAAATTGTTTGCATTTATCTGCGTGGCGTTGAGTTCCGCAACTCAATGTATTAATTTCTACCGGAAAGCTCTGCTATGAAGGTATAAAACATGAAACTACTCTATTAATAAAATAATAAAAAAGTTAATATTCGTCTTAATTTTTGTGATTTTTTAAGTTTAGATAACCATGATTTAGATGTATATATATTTTTTTAATTTCACGCTGTAACCCGCATATAGCAGGGTATGAAGAGGGAACCAGAGAACCTAGTGTTAAGACACTCCATTCTCTTTCAACAATTCCGTTCCCCACTTTCCGCCGAATTGTGGCATTGCGTGTTGAGTAGCGGAACTCAACGCCGCGCTTTACCTTGTTATCAAACCCAGGAAATGAAAATACTAACATTTCCTAGAGTGGGAATCGAATCCACAACCTGTCGCGTTTACAGTCGCACGACTGTGCCTCTGCGCCACTACATGCCTTGTGATGATTTAGATGCAATGTATATTATATTTATATGAAAACAAAAGAAACCACATAAATATAGTAATACTGTACCTATGTACTTAATATTTCCTAATACACATACCTATTGTATTACCATTTTAATTTTACACATAGTCCAATAGGATTAGCGTTAAGCTTTTGATATAACAATACGTCACAATCGTGAGAATGTCTTTGTAACAATACGAATATATGAGGAACAGCTATTGAGTGAAGGCGCTAGAACGGAAAAATTAACTCAAGCGATGTGTTACATTTATTTAGCGAATTAAATATAAATAAAGCGGAGAGAGATAGAATTATAAAAGAATAATAGATATACTTGTGGTAACCATTTCACCTTTTGTACTACATTGCCTTGTCTTACTGATTTTGTTCAGATAACGTATATTTTTTAATATTGTTATCGTGTAAACGCAACTGGTTGTGGATTCGATTCCTACTGGAAGGAATGATCATATTGATAATATATTAATTTCTCCGCTCTAGAAAGCGGTGAACGGAGTGTCTTAACACTAGGTTCTCTCTGACAACCCTACTACACGGTATAAAGCGTGAATCTGCTTTTAATATAATTAATAATTAAATCCACTCCAGGAATTGGAATTTTGATTTCCTGCATTAACAAGGCAAAGCGCGGCGTTGAGATCCGCCACTCCGCACGCAATGCTTCAATTCGGCGGAAAGTGGGGAACGGAGTGTCTTAAAACTAGGTTCCCTGTGCCTACTCTGCTATATGCGGGATACAGTGTGAAGCTATTTATGTAATAATTAAATAAAAAAAATCAACTTCACTCAAGAATTTCAAATCAAAAGACGTCAACCACTTAAAACCAAAGCAGCAACAAAAAATCTTGACTCCCAATTACTTTGGACTGTTAAGTGTCATTATGAACCACGTACGACATTAATTGTAATAATCACAACCATTGTGCTAACGGTAGTTAGTTTCTTACCATTTATTGATTGGCACGTGGTTACTGTACGAATGAAAGGACCACTCGACCACTCATTACTCTTTAATAGACTGCTTTTTCAAATCTTGACTTATACTCATACAGTAGTACCAACTTTATAAAAAAAGTTATATTTATCAAATGAGGTTCTATATCTTTGACTTTAGATGTTATTTTAAATGTAGATTACATATTTGTTGGAGTAAAAAAAGCATCGTTATTTTTGACGTTCTTTTGTTCGGCTCCAGTGTATGTAATTATTCTGTCATATGTTTGTCTTGTATGGTTGTGAAATTGTTTTATCATATATTTAAAGTGAGTGGGATTTAATCATTTTGATTTTAATATTGACAGTTGTAAAGATTTAGTTTGAGAGAAATGAATAATTTTAATAGGAGAGCACTGGAACCATCGTGGCCTTATGGGACAGTGGCTGCAAACGTGATTTTTGAGGGTTCGATTCCCACTTGGGAATGGTTATGTTTAAATTATCATTTTCCCACTCTAGTTGAGTTCTGTCCCTCGACACGTATGATCTCGAAATTTGGCGGACAACGGAGTGTCTTGACACTAAGTTGACTTTGACCACATTGCTATGCGGGATCAATCGAAATTAATTAAGTGCCATCAAAGTACTTATTATTTTTGTTTATATCCAAACATGAGGCTATCATTGTAAGCGGTATTGGTATGGACCAATGACTCATGATCACATTTAAAGGTATTTTCATTCGTAATGTATCGAATTCTGCTAATTTTCTGAAAGTGGAGAACGAAGTGTCTGAGTTAATTACAAAAAAGACTTGATGTTAAGTTTATCTTAGTTTTGATGTATTTTTTAGTTCATAATTTTTTTTCAATATCGCGCTATTACGGCGGTATACATAGAATATAATAACAAACATAAAATTGTAATTTTACAGTTTTTGGAAAGGGGACGAAGTTTAGTAGATAATTTTTTATTCTTTTTTAACTTCACGCTATAACCCGCATAGGTAGGCAGAGGGAAACAGAGAACCTAGTGTTAAGACACTCCTTTCTCTTTCAACAATTCCGTTCCCCACTTTCCGCCGAATTGAGGCATTGCGTGTTGCGTGGCGGAACTCAACGCCGCGCTTTGCCTTGTTACCAAACTCAAGAAATGAAAATTCTTAATTTTACATTTCTTGGAGTGGGAATCGAACCCACAACCTGTCGCGTTTACAGTCGCACGCTTCTGCCTCTGCGCCACGACAGGCGTAGTAGCTAATTCTTTTCCCATTTTAGAAGGACCTATAGAAAAATTACGCCAATGGTCAATCAATAAATTTGATATTAGGCATTCATTCAAAGTTAACTAAATGTAATTTCGAAACACTTATTTAGCATAAAAAGAACTTCTTATTCTTCATAATTACTACAATTTAACAGTATTTAACCAAATTTTTAATCCAAAAAAAGGAAAAAAAACTATAAAAAGCCATGAAAAGTCAAGAATCATACAACCTTACAAAAAGCATTAAAATTCTAACAGGATGTTGATCTAGAAGCTATTTCAAAGTTCACTGTGCGTTGGCTATTCATTTCAAACATTTATACACTGACAACCGGCCCTAATACCACTGTTATATAAAAAAAGATCAATAGAAATCCTCTCATAACCGAAATCATAGAATTGAATACGTATTGTAACTAGTTTTTGTGAGACACGGCCAGACAGACCGACGCCTGCGCAGCAGATCGAGAATTATATTGATGTAAATTCTTTGGAGTTTATGGATGCGAGTGTATTTTTTTAAACAAACTATACAGCAGGATAGGCAGAGGGAACTAGAGAACTAGTGTTAAGACACCCCGTTCTCTTTTAACATTTCCGTGTCCCGGATTCCGCTAAATTGAGGTATCGCGTGCTGTGTGGCGGAACTCAACGCCGCGTTTTACCTTTTTAATAGAACGAGAATATAAAGATACTAAATAATAATTAATATTTGCATTTCCTAGACTGGGAATTGAATCTACAGTCTGTCGTTTACAGTCACACACCTATGGGCCACAACAGGCCTTTTGTTTTATCAATATTCTAAAATTTTTTAATATGATTTCTAAAGTGTTACCCAATTTTTTAGTCTCAAGAAATATTTTATATGTAATATTTAAATTAGCTTAATTTAAATAATTAGTAACGAAATATGATTAAGTTGTTCAACGAATGTATGCAAATGAGTGAATATTTCAAATTTTAACATACTATATGCTGTGTATATTAAAATTGGAAATATATTAACTTTATGATTTAAATGAATTTGTATAAAATTCCATCGTGGTGGATTGAGACAGCGTATGACTATAATTGCGTTGGGTTGTGGGTTCGATTTCCACTTCGAGAAATAATTTTTGAGATATGTTAAGACATAGCAATCCATTGAGTTCTGCCACTCAACATGTGGGGAAAGCGGCAAATGGAGTGTCTGGACACTAGTTTCTATGGTTACCCTGCTATGGAATAAGGCGTGAAGGTATAAAATTCCTAAGACGCGGCTCCAAAATATGTAAAAGGCTGCAACTAACAGGTGTTTTAATTTATATATAGAATAACAAATTCAGGCTTTATTTAAAATTAACATACAATTGATTTTCCACCTTAACATCATACACATAAGGTTGAATTTTGATCAAAACTTTTGGTACAACAAAAGCTCGCGATCAAAAAGCTCGGTGTACCCTGCTCTGTCAACTTAACGCATTTTGTTCTTATTTTGTCAGTTACATATGTTTTTTCTATGATGTGTCGGGCATTCCATTTGATTAATAAGAGCCTAAGTTGATCATATCGAGATAAAACTCTTTGTGATTTCTTAATAGACCGCCTCGTTCTGTTGATATACTTTTTTTTCATTGTATTAATTAAAATTTTAAAATGTTTTTTTAGATATGACGTCATTATTAAACGTTTTTCAAATTTGTATCAACATTCCTTTGAGGTGTTAAGGTTAAAGATAAAATAACTTCTTATTGCTTACATAGCTTCACGCTGTATTCCGCATATAGCAGGGTAGGCAAAGGGAACCTAGTGTTAAGACACTCCGTTTCCCACTTTCCGCTGAATTGAGGTATTGCGTGCTGAGTGGCGGAACTCAACGCCGCGCTTTGCTTTGTTACCAAACGCAGGAAATGAAAAATTCCATTTTCTGGAGTGGGAATCAAACCCACAACCTGTCGCACGCTTGTGCATCTGCGCCACGACAGGCGCTGAACTTCTTATCGAATCTGTAGTAATAACAATAAGTTGGTACATATCTAAATTGTTAATGGATTTTATTATATGCCGGTCAATATAATGCGGCGTTGAGTTCCGCTAATTAACACGTTATATTACAACTTTAGATGGAAGGTAGAGAACGTAGTGTCTTGACACTATGTTCTCTCTGGGAACTGCTTTGCCGAAAATGCAAAGCAAAAATATAGTTTACCTCACCCACCGAATTATATGCACCTTTCTACAATAAATACATATTTTGTGATAATTTTGTTCCTTCCTTAAAGCCGACAAAGCGAAGCACTCTAATAATACAAACAGGAAATAAATATAAAGAAAACGTAAATACTAATTCCAAAACGGAAATCTCATTTCATAATAACCTAAAACTATTTCCAAAATTACATAACGCATCAGTACTTGCGCAAAGGCACCGATAAATCAACAAATATTGTTATATTTGCAAAAAACCATGAGAAATATACGAAAACAAGGTAAAATATCAATTATTGTGATCATTTTTTTGAAAATTCGACTCTAAATATCGGAAATAGAGCTTTTTCTGTTTGAAAGCTCACATTTCTAAATCATTAGACAATTTTAATTCCAACCGATTTGGCATCAACATTCAATTGCTTTGCACGAATAGATAGTTTTTTCCATACTTTAATGGTCCATTGTAGCTATGGGATATCTTTTATGGTGCTTTCATGGGAAGTGGTGTGGAAATTTGATCAGCTAATACTCACATTATTATAAATTATCGTTTGTTAATATTAATTTATGAAACAACATGTGATGACTTGATAGAGTAGGTCGTCGTGGTGTAGTGGCAGTGTATGATCGTATGCAGTTGGTTATTGGTTTGATTCTCACGAGGGAATGATTATATTTAATGAGCCTGTCGTGGCGCAGAGGCACAAGCGTGCGACTGTAAGCGCGTCAGGTTGTGAGTTCGAATCCCACTCCAGGAAATGGAATTTTTCATTTCTTGAGTTTGGTAATAAGGCAAAGCGCGGCGTTGAGTTCCGCCACTCAGCTCACAATGCCTCAATTCTGTGGAAAGAGGGTAATGGAGTGTCACTTGTGACACTAGGTTCCCTCTGCCTACCCAGCTATATGCGGGATACAGCGTGAAGCTATGTATGTATGTATTTTTAATTTATCTTGCTTTGCTTTGATAAGAAGGACAAACGACAGCGTTAAGTTGTGTCTCAATATCATGGAACAACATTAAAAGAATATCATTTTTTTTGTTTTCAACTTACAAAATTCCCAACTGGACTGACTACCGCTTTACGCTAAAAAAACAATAATAGTATTAATAATCCTTTAAAAACACGCGAATATATCTATGTCTACCATAAAAATGACCCGAACCGCGTCATTATACAGTCGGCAAGTAAAAGATATTTCATATAATGTTATAAGGGAGGTTATTCACATGCAAATTTAATAAAATATATATTAAAAAAAGAGGTTAACCTCACATTTTTATCGCATAGCTGGATAGGCAGAGAGAGAGTGTCAAGATACTCCGTTATCTACTTTGCGTGCGAATTCGGGCCATTGGGTGTTTGAGTGGAATATAACTAAATTTTGTATGAAAATTTCAAATATATATATAAAATATTATTAAACGCGCCATTTTTGAGACAACTTGGGCACTTCGACGTTTATTTTCATACCCTCTGCCTTTATTATTTAAAGTATATATAAAATGATTAAGCTATACGTCACTCTGTCTATAAGTATATATAAAACGCTTGCGTTACTGAGTGACTGAGTGAAACTACTTGCCATAGAAGCCTAAAATTCAGCGTCTAGACTCTTTGGGAAGTATAAGGAGCTAAGAGAGGATTTCTCGAAATTACAAGGAAAACTGAAAAAAAGTGGCGTATGTATTTCCCTTTTTGTAGCTTCATGCTGTATCGCGCATTTAGCAGGGTAGGCAAAGGGAACCTGAGAACCTTATGTTAAGACACTCTGTTCCCCACTTTAATAACATAATATTAGTGATTATATTTAAGTAATATAATATTAGTAGGAATATAATATTTGTAGGGATAATTCTAAAACTAGTATGCCAGTGTACACTATCCCCAAGGCGATCGCAGCAGGACGCTAACCGCCGCCAGAATCGCATAAATTCAACATTTGTCACGGCATTAACACTCAAAAAGGGGTTTTATCATGTCACCCCCGCATCCGGTGATCGGACACTGTTTTACTATACTTTTTATGACCAAAATACCTAAGTTTGTTTGTAAGTATATATTGCTGCTATTTGTGTCATGTATTCTCTAGTTTAAATTGGTTAATATTTACTTTTTTGAAGTTTATAAGAAGAATAAATACCTTTACAGTTTCACGCTTAATTCCATATAGCAGGGTAATCAGAGATAGTATATTGTCAAGACACTCGTTTCGTCGCATTAAAAAAAAGAAGGAAAATTGAAAATGAAAAATGTTTTTTTAGAAACAAACAGACAGAATTTTGGTTTTTTCTTTTTATTCCATCCAGAATAGTCAGGGTAAGGTATCAGACAGCTTTAAAAAACAAAGTCAAACAAAGTATGAGAGCTAAAAGAAAGGTCGCCAGGAAAATATTGGGCATAAAATTGCAAAAAACACAAGCCCTGACATCTTATACACCTAAAAAAAAAGTTCATCGCCAAAATTTTATAGTGAAATTACGAAATACATTGACATCCCATACGGATTTCCCTAAATATATCGGCTTCCCTAAAAATTACCGGCTTCCCTAAATATACATCGGCTTCCCTTAATTTACCGGCTTGCCTGATAAAAATTTTCACTCCTCGCCACTGCTACCTTGATGTACGGAATAAAGTGTGAAGCTACGATGTGATGACGATGATAAACTGAATAATAAAATTGAATCTGTTACCATCAACCATTCTTTTTAAATACCTAATCCCTAACAGTCATACAATCAAAGAAAAATTGCCAATACTCTCCATACACAGTCTTAAAATCACAGCAGGATACATAATAAATCTTATATCGAAATTAGGAACAAAAAAGAATTTCGTTGACATCTACTTGCTGCGTAAAAACTACTGTCATTTTAAAATATCTAACTCTTATCCGACTATAATAAGGTTTAGAAGTTATTATTGCAAATGTATGTTTGTTTTTGTATTTAATTCGGTGGCGAAGATTTTATGGGACCAATTCTTAGTTTAATTTAATTTGAGATTTCGTTTTGATGAATATTTAAATATTAAGGTAGCGTGGCTGATATGAGTTTTTAACTTTTTTCCTATTTGATTTATGAGTGTTAATTATTGTATATTATGGCAATTATTCATAATATGAAATAAAATATTTTCATTTCTCTGCTCTCCGTTGAGTTTCGAAAATTCTCGAAGCCGAAAAGTGCAAACCGGAGTGACTCTAAGTTCTTCCTAATTACTGCACTCTATAAAAATTGCATGTAGCTGCAAAAAATCGAATCTACATCTATTGTCATCTGTTTCACGTCCTAACTTATTTCAATAATTACAAACAGCAGCCTACTCGTTTCTCTATTTCGTTTGCATTTATGTAGGAATTTCGAGAAATCCCCTCTTAGTAAGTACTCCCTTACACTCCTCAAGGAGCCTCTCGTTAACTTAAGATTTTTTTTATAACTACACATTGTATCCTGCGTAGCAGGGTAGGCAGAGAGAAGCTTCTATAAAGGCACTCCATTCTTCTCCACCCGAATTCAACTTCGACGACACTGCGTGTTGAGAATAAGAAGGAATTCGACGCATTGTTTTATATTACCAGAACGGGGAAACGAAATAATTCCCCCGAATGGAAGTCGAACCCATAACCACACATATTAACAGTCAGAAAATATATATATATAGAAATAAATCAATCCATCTGGTGGTCATTTTTCAACCTGTGGTAGGTATTTTCTGACAAACTAGCATCATATCCTGACATGTGGAACAAAGCCCGCCGTCCCAATTTCTCACGCCTCAATCGTGGCAGTCTGACATTTACGCGGTGGCCATACTAAATCCGGTATTGTTTCTATTCGATATTTTAATTAAAATTTATATGAATTTAGTTGAAAGAATATATATAACGCGTGTCGTGGCATAGAGGCACAAGCGTGCGACCATAAACGCGACAGTTTGTGGGTCTAGAAAATATTTTTTTTATTTTCTGGGTTTGGTTGCAAAGCGCGGCGTTGAGTTCTGCCACTCAGCACGAAATGCCTCAATTCGCAGGAAAATGGGGAACGGAGCATCTTTACACTAGGTTCCCTCTGCCTACTCTGCTATATACGGGATACAGCACGAAGCTATGTATGTATGTAGTTAATAAAAAAGCCACTTTACGCTAATTCCCGCATTGCAGGGTAGTCAGAGTGAATCTAGAATCAACGCACTCAATTCTCCACTTTTCGCCCGAATATCAACCATTACATTTTGAGTGGCAAAGCTCACTGTCGGGCTTTGTATTGCTAGAACAGCGAGATAATTGAATAATAATCATTACCCCGAGTTGGATTTGACCCCTCAACCGACGGCGATTACAGTCAGAAACGGTGCACTTTTTTTTAATATAGTTTCACGCTGTATCCCGCAGATGGAATCTGAGAACCTAGTGTTAAGATACTCCGTAACTCACTTTCCACCAAATTGAGGCATTACATGTCCACTTATAAAATTATTATAATTTTAACTAATTTTAATTTGGTCGAGTAGAGACGATACCTTCATGGGCGGAATGTTAATTGAACGCGATGTTATCTTATAATAAGTCATTGTGCCTCAGAACACATTACTGCGCTACCGGCCTTATGCCTTCTGTAGTACAATCAGAAACAATACTTTTTATATTAGGTTATTAAGGCCATCGTGGCGCAGTAGACAGTATTGTAAATGAAATTGGTTATGGGTTCGATTCCCAGAAGGGTAAAAAAATAAAAAATATGCTTTTATTTCATTGAGGAACGCAAAGCGAACTTAAATGCTGTTTAATCTGACGTTAGAATATGATTTAGCGTATTTCTTAGTTTATTTCTTCTTTTCATACTTAAAAATCTAATTTCATGCGTTTGCGTATAAGTGTATGTGCGTGCGTGTTTCTCGTTATTTGTTTATAAATGTACATTTTTTTTGTAATATTTGTCACATCCCTACCTATTCCTAGTAAGCAGGAACATCCCTGGTGTATAATTATTTTTAATTAATTTATATTTCTGAAATCCAATAAGTAACAGCGCGGCGTTGAGTTTCGCCACTTAACATACAATGTATCGAATTTAGACAGACACTGGGGTCTCTCTGATTACCCTAAGCGTGAAGGAGTTAAAAGAAATAAAAATATTTACTAATCCATTGATTTTTTGCCAAGGAACCACAAAAATCTCAACCATTTTATTACAATACTAGCTGTTACCCGCGGCTTCGCTTGCGTGTTTAACAACAGTCCATACCACATACTGTTATGTTAGCGTATATGCATTAATTTGAAAGTTTTAAAATAGCAGGATTTTCAAAATGTTAGCTAGATTTTTATTATTTTTATTAAAAAGTATCCTATGTCCTTTTTAATATTTGTAAGCATATGTGTACAAAGTTTTATGGCAATCGATTGAGTAGTCTTGGCGTGGAAACGTAACAAACAAACTACATTCATATTTATAATATTAGTAAAGATTGAGGCCATCGAGGCGCAGTGTGTGTCTGTAAACGAAATTGGTAGTGGGTTCGATTCCTACTGGCGGAAATAATTATGGTTAAATTAATTTCATGGGGAACGGAGTCTCTTAATACTAGATTCTTAGGTTCCCTCTCCTTACCCTGCCTTTCTCCGGGATACAGTGTGAAGCTAAAAAAAAGTAATCCATTGTTTTTTTGTCAAGGAACCCCAAAAAACCCAAATATTTTATTATATTATGTATGTTATATCTATTACTAACCTAACAAAATTTACATCCTCATTTTATTTTCATATCAAATTGAATTCTAACCAATCTATGGTAATAAAAAAAAATGTTATTCATACATACACATGTATGTAATAACAAAAAGTTTCACAATTTTATATGTGCTACTGTACCTATAAAACAGGAGTGATATATAGAGCCAATTAGACGTGTCGTAAGTTTGCGGGCACCTAATGACGGCTACTGGTGGTGGTACAGTGAACTAGAAAGGTGATAAAAGTGACATTTAAAAAAAATCATGGATTAATTGAGCCCATCGAGGTAGAATGAGACGCGCTTTACCTACCTACCTACCTAACTTCACGCTTTATCCCTAGCGGGGTAGTCAGAGAATACGGAGCGCCAAACGCTACGTTCCCTGCATACCTCTTTCGTCTCGTCCACAGTCATGAACCTCTTCATGCATGCCCTCCTGGGGGTCCTTATGCGTTTTACATGACCTTCCTCCAGTATCAATGATTCTGTGTTCTCGAAAGTCAACTGAGGTCTCCCCCTACCTCTCTTGTTGCTTACCTTTGCTTCATTTATCTTTCTCACCATTCTTTCGTCTCTCATCCTCTCGATGTGCCCAAACCACCTGAGCACGTTCATCTTCATCCTTACTATAGCATTTTCGCCTATACCTGTCTTTCTAAGTATCTCTTCGTTGCGGATTCGCTTTTATGGAAATCGCTTAAAAATATCCTTTGAAAATTAAATAGATTTTTAAAAGTTATCGTTTTTGTATAATTCATTAATAAATTACTGTGTATTATTTTAATCGTAAAGCAGTGAGCCGTCTGACTGTAAACACGGTAGTTGTGGGTTCGATCCCCCACTCTAGGTAATTAGTATTATTTTTTTTATCTCTACGTTCTGGTAAGGCGCGCATTATTTTCGCCTCTCAGCATGCAATGTCATGAATTTGGAAAGCTGTGTCTTAGTGTCTTGACACTACGTTCTCTCTGACTGATCCTGCTATGCAAATAATAGCGAAAACTTGTTTTTTTTTAAATTAATTACTATCAGTTAATTGCTAGCGCCTATTTCGAAGCACTTAATTTCTCCACATTCCGCTTGAATTTTCTTAGAACGCCGGCAAAATAATATTTAATACGATAGATACAAATTTAAATACGATTCCCACAAGTGGGAACCGAACCCATGACCTCATGGCCTAAAAAATATAGTCAAAAAATATATTCATATCTATTCAAGTATTCTTCATAGCTCTATGGTATTCTTAGACGCGTTTACAACATCATAAACGGTTTTTAATTAAGGACCCGAATCACACGATCATCGCATCGCCTAAGGTGATTTACGGCCCCTTTCTCGATCCAATTAGCACACTGCTTTTATTCACATACATATTGTGGATATATTTTAGTAAATGAGACACTTTAAGTGTTTCATATTTGATTGAAAACGGTTTTAATAAATTATTTTTATGTTTAATGGTGTTTTGGAGGTCGCAGGATCGATTTCCGTTAGTGAATGAATGAAGGTATCGTGGTAGATGGAAAGTGTGTAACTGTTTCAGATAGTTGTGGGTTCAATTCTCAATGGAGTAAATATTTATATATTTTTAATGAAACTATTTTAACCATATTAATTGCGTACATATATACATACATACATAGCTTCACGCTGTATCCCGCATATAGCAGGGTAGGCAGAGGGAACCTACTGTTAAGACACTCCGTTCCCCACTTTCCGCTGAATTGAGGCATTGCGTGCTGAGTGGCAGAAACTCAACGCCGCGCTTTGCCTTGTTACTAAACCCAGAAAATGAAAAATTACCTTTCCTGGAGTGGAAATCAAACCTACAACCTGTCACGTTTACAGGCGCAAGCTTCTGTCGCACTCTGCGCCACGACAGGCGTTTTACCATATTAATTGCGTAATTTTTAGTATTCTAGTATTCGGCAACATGTTGGGAAACCTACACCTTGACTTTGATTCAGTCTATCCACCTATGACCACAGACTATTGTAAAGTTATCAAAAACTCGAGTTTTCAAAAATTTTGTTAATTATTGATTTGGTTGAGTTAAAATGTTGATTACCAAAAAATACAAAAAAGTACTTCGAACTTACCAACGAACTGATCAGGAATAGATTTACAGTTCATTTGCGCACGGTAGTAATATACGCGGGAGGTATAACAGCGACATCTCAGGGTAATCTACTAAAAGATCTATTCAGGTCTAGAACTATTATCACTTAATATCTAGCACATGCTTCAAAAGCATTACTAGAATTTTTTTCACTAGATTAGAAAGAAGAGCTCAGACAGTGAAAGCGAGTGATAATAGTATTTTAAAGGGGCCCTCAAAAATATTCTTCTATAATTAAAATAATAATATTTAATATTTTACATATGTTTGTTCCAAAACATAAATCTCATTATGTTAATATAGATAATAAATAAAATACAGATTTCCTATTAATGCAAAACTATTGGACATAAATTAAAATTCCTATAACGTATGCATATTAATTTTTAGCTGTGGCTCTTTGATTTAACACGGGCTTTACGAAAGCTATATAAAATGTATGTAAAATTGAATTGGTTTATCTAGAAGTATATAATTTCTTATTATTTTTATTGAAACTGGCTTCTGCTCGCGGCTTTGCCTTCATCGATAGTTGATAAAAATGTTATTCTGGTTTAAGAGCTATATCACTCCGTGTGAAAGGGAGGGGTTAGAATACAATTCCCCTCCACCGCTGGGTCCCGTAATTAGGTGGTAGAAGGATTGTCCTCCGACTGGCTCGCAACCAGTATTACGTCAAAGATAAACCGCCAAATTCCCAATGATCTGTCCAGTATCCATATGTAAGTCCATACGTAAGCCAAGTTTTCCTATTCCCAACCATCCTTTCCAGAATCTTGTGAATGCGATGGCGGACTGCTGAGGCCACTGTATTGTCCCATCCCCCTTCCCTACACTGTATCCCGGCAACGAATTCACAACTTCTCTGGTGTTGTTTATGTGCATGTTGATGCATGCATGATGTTGTTTATTGCTTCTGCTCGTTTGTCATATTAAACAATAAAAAAAATTATCTATATGGCTAAAAGATTTCAATTTTTTTTTAACTTCACGCTGTAACCCGTATATAGCAGGGTAGGCTGAGGGAACTAGAGAACCTAGTGTTAAGACACTCCATTCTCTTAAACAATTCCGTTCCCCACTTTCCGTCGAATTGAGGCATTGTGTGTTGAGTGGCGGAACTCAACGCCGCGCTTTGCCTTGTTACCAAACCCAAGAAATGAAAATACAAAATTTTACATTTCCTGGAGTGGGAATCGAACCCACAACTTGTCGCGTTTACAGTCGCACACTTGTGCCTCTGCACCACGAAAGGCGTTAAGAGGTTTCATCTAGATCCGATTATAAATATAAAGCTAAACTTTACGTGGAATTGGTTTCCATTCTATAGTTTTAATAGAGATTTTTAAGGTATAAAGTATCTTGACACCCTCCCTGCCTACAGTGTCATACAGGAAATAGCATGAAGCTGATATATAAGTTGTAATATGACACTTTATATGAATACTAAATTAAAATGATTTATGTTACAATTTAAGTAAACGGATGTACCTCAAATTCCAGAAAGACATCTTTGTTAGTGCCGCTTTGGTAACAATGCGGTGTGTCCTTATTACTTTATAATATTGAAAATTTATTAATTAATATTTTCATCTCGCTCTCATAAGGTAAAGCGCGGCGTTGAGTTCCGCCACTCAGCATGCCTCAATTCAGCGGAAAGTGGGGAACGGAAATTTTAATAGAACGGAGCGTCTTAACACTAGGTTCTCTGGTTCCCTTCGTCTACTCTACCATATGCGGGATATAGTGTGAAGCTAAAAAATAAACAAATATAGCTTGTATATCAATAATTTACAACTTACAGTAATAACAAGCTTTAATTGCTATTGTGGCTCAGTGGGTTAGGGCTTGGTTGATAAACGCGATTGGTTGTAGGTTCGATTTCAATTGAGGGGAAGTGATTAAATTAAAATTACTCTGATTCTTCGTTCTGGTTCGGGCGACGTTGAGTTCCGCCACCTCAACATGCTAAATCCAGATTTCGGACAGAAAGCAAAGACCAGGCTCTCTGACTACCTTTCTACGTGGGAAAGAGCATAAAACTGTATGACTAGATACGTAAACTGTAAACAGGAAGCGAAAAGTTATCTATGTGCCACTATTTTTTTTTCTTTTCTTAACTTCACGCTTTATCCCGCAAATAGCAGGGTAGGCAGAGGGAACCTGAGAACTTAGTGTTAAGATACTCCCTTGTCTTTCAACAATTTCGTTCCCCACTTTCCGCCGTATTGAGGCATTGCGTGCTGAGTGACAGAACTCAACGCCGCGCTTTGTCTTCTTACCAGACCCAGAAAATAAAAATACTAAATATTATTCAAAATTTTAATTTCGGTGGGAATCGAACCCACATCGAACCCGCTTGTGCCTCTACGTCACGACAGGCGTTACAATTTTCTTATCCAAAAATACAAAAATAATCCATAATAAGGACACGCAATGTACACGCTTGTCAAAACCAGTCCATCTCATAAACTTTGTACCATAAAATTGACCCGAGACGATGAATAACTAATTATATCTATCAATGAAGGTCGTCCTGCGGTTTACAAAAGAAGTCGAGGTGTTTTATGATTTCTGCAGGTAACCGAATCTTTATGACTTGTAGATGTGTATGTGTATATTCATAAATAAGCGATTATACATTTATTAAAAGAGATTTTGTATCAAAAACTTATTTATTTAACGTATTTCTTGCATTATTAGTTGGAAGAAAATTCTTTACTTTTTTTTTTTTTTATTTAACTTCACGCTGTACCCGGCACATAGCAGGGTTGGCATAGGGAACCAGAGAACCTAGTGCTAAGACACTCCATTCTTTTTCAACAATTCCGTTCCCCATTTTCCGGCGAATTGACGCATTGAGTGTAGAGGAACTAAAACTATCGCATTTACAGTCAAATGTTGCCTCATTGCGCCAACTATCTATATTATACATGCTTGCGTTGCTGAGAGATTGACAGACAACGTCCAGGCATAAGTTTCCGTAGATCTTCTACGAAATGAAATAAGATATTTAAATTTGAAATTAGACCTTAAACAGTATAGGGAGGCACTTTTTCTTTTCTTTTTATGGATAACGGATGGCAAACGAGCAGAAGGGCCACCTGATAGTAAGTTACCTTCGCCCATAGACATATACAACAACAGAGATGTTGTAGATGCGTTGTCGACTTAGAGGATACAGAATGGGGGGACAATGTATTATAGTAGTCCACTACTGGACCACATTTTGGGAAAAGGATGGGTAGTAAAGGGGAAAAATGCCTGGGTTAGATGCCATCGAACCGGAACACATCATTATATATTTGGCGGTTTGTTTTTGACATGATAGTGTTCGCGAGCCAGACGGAGGACGAACCTCCTACCACCTAACTACTGGGATACCCGACTCTTACGGGACGCTACCTAGCGGCGAAGTGGAATTGTATTCTAACCCCGTCCTCTCACAGGGAGAATTTCTCAAAAATCCTATTAGGATTTTGGATTTTATAGTTCACGCAAATGTAACAGCTAGTTGCATATACTCATAAAATAGAAATATATTATATCTATATAACAATTTACAAATTAACCGGACAAGGATCTCTAAATATAGCAAAGCTCCGCCGACCGCTTTGTCAACCTCATCTTTATCGGTGCATCTTAAAAGCCACATCGCTAACAATAAGTGAATCTAAAAATAAGTTTCTTATCATTTATCAAAGGTAAAGCTTATCTAAAACGATACATTTATTTTATTCTTTTTTTTATTTTGTTTCAATAAAAATGTGGTATGTTTGTAAGCGTTTTATGTTTCTATTAAGTAGGGTAGTGATGTATCTCTCCGAATTTCTTTTTTAAATATAATTTTAACAGTTTAAATTAAATTTTGTATTATGTGTGGGTACAGTCATACATACACACATAGCTTCACGCTGTATGCCGCATATAGCATTGTAGGCAGAGGGAACCTAGTGCGTCACTCAGCACGCAATGCCTCAATTCGGCGGAAAGTGGGGAACGGAGTGTCTTAACACTAGGTGAATATTGTCAACCACTATAAGTAAATAATAGGCGTTAACTTTAGTTAAACGCTGGTAAATTATTTGACGTTTAAAGAACTGTATCTCTTACTGTTATTTCTTACTAACCGAATTTAAAAATACGTGAAATTCTCAATTTGACTATATGTGCCTGCCGCATAATTTTTTACTAGGTGAACAAATTTTGATAGTTCTTTTGTTATATGATAGCTAGTGCATCTGATGTAGATTCATTTAAATTTAGTTGAGATCAGACGAGTAGTTATATTAGTTATACGTAACAATTTGTACATGCCTGTATTATTTCTGCCTGTATTTGTTTTGTTTATACGTCTTGCTTATTGCACTTTTGTTAATTCTATGTCGTTTTTAATAAACCACAAAATATATATATAGTCATTATTTTTTTAATAACATGGGTAATTTCTCAAAATTCACAATTTATAGTTAGAAGAGACAAGTCTACGTCAAAATAACAGTATTAAATACACATCTCATAATAGAATAAATTATAAAACAATATTTATTTAATATAAATCGTAACAGAGAAACTCCCCTTTAACCAGATCAAAGTGAACCGCGTCATCGCTTATAACCCACCTTAGTGTCAATTTTCGTAAATATTTTGCGGCGATCGTGATACAAATGAATACAATTGTTTGATCAATGTATACAAAACAATACAAACTTTTATGGTAAGATTTAAACTAAGATAAGTTTAACTTTTAATGACTGGTTAGAAATATTTAAGTCTTTATTAAACGATGAGTTTTGGAAAACCTTTGTTGAAATAACTATATAGATGTCTTGCTATGAAAATATATGGTGATTCAACATGATAATATCGTAAGATCTTTGAAAACTGTGTTTTGGATTCGATTCGAATCTGTGGAATTTTGTGTTCTTCCTTACTTAGCTTCACGCTTTAACCCTAGCGGGGTAGTCAAAAAAAACGGAGCGCCAAACGCTTTGGTCCCTACATACTTCTTCCGCCTCGTCGAGACATTAACCTCTTCATACATGCCCTCCGGAATCCAGTCCAGTCCTCATGCTTTTTACGAGACCTTCCAGTATCATTCTGTGTTCTAAGTCCCTCTACCTCTATTGCCCGTCACCTTTGTTTCATACATCTTTCTCAACATTTTTTCATCACTCATCCTCTCGACGTGCCCAAACCACCTAAGCAGGTTCTACTCCATTCTTGCTTTAACATTCTAGCTTATGCCTACCTTTATGGTTTTACTTTAATATTCTCTTTAGTACTCTTTCATAGAATCAAAAAACAGCCAACAAATTGAAAATTAAAGCAGAAAGTGACATTTAACAAATGCACTAAATAGTGTCTATAATTATTACGAATAACTCAAAAACTCGTCCGATCTTAACTAAATTTAAAATTAGCACCGTTACCTAGCCATACTATAACGCGGCGGGGTCTTCACTCTCCCCCCTTTTGGGGAGGAGGGGTAATGGCTTCAGGCCCTTAGGTCTATGCCATACAACACACACAAAAATACATTCGTATGAAGAACCCTCTTTTTAAAAAAGTCGGTTAAAAATAATTTATACTCATAATATCAAAATTTCCACTAAATCAGTAGATTAGAATTGATATTTCTCTAACAAGATATTTTATAAATACCAAGGCATAAAAAGCGGGCATGATCATTGTGGCCCTTTTGAATACAGTACAGTACTTGCATCATTACTTCTATTCTTTATTTTTTAAGCAATAAAGTCGAAAATTGTTTAAAATTGGATATTGTTAGTAGTAAGACGACATAATAACGTTATTTGACTCTTTGAAACGTGTGGGATGATCAGTCTATTCATTCTTAAGACGCAGCATAAAATTGTTTTCATAGAAACATAAATAGGCAAGTATGAATTCATTGTTATTTTATTTAACACGTTTATGTGTAAAGATATTAAACGGTATATTTCTTTGAAAGTTTTGTATAAATAATGGTTGAAATACTTTCGAGTTTGCAAGACTATCGTAGCGGAGTGGAACAGTGTCAATGTGAGATTATTGTTAGTGGTTTTTATTCCCATTTGGGAATGAGTATATATCAAATACATACACATACATAAATACATAGCTTCACGCTGTATCCCGCATATTACAGGGTAGGCAGAGGGAACCTAGTGTTAAGACACTCGATTCTCCATTTTCCACCGAATTGATGCATATATTTCAAATTATTTGCGTTCGTTCAAATCTGTCTATCACACACGTGATATCTCAATTTCAGATTGAAGCTTCACGCTGTACGGAACTCAACCCCGCGCTTTGCCTTGTCAGCAAACCCCAGAAATGAAAAATTCCATTTCTAGGAGTGGGAATCGAACCCACAACCTGTCACGTTTACAGTCGGACGCTTGTGCCTCTGCGCCACGACAGGTTGTTATTAGTTATAATTATATTTAAAATTATTTTTACTTCCCAGCCCTCGTAGGACTAACCGCGGCGTTGTGTTCCGTCAATCAACACGCAATGTCTCAATTTCTGACGGAAAGTGGAGAACGGAGTGTCTTAACACTAGATTTTTCTAACTACCATATTATGTGAAAAGCTGATATAAAGCTATTCTTTCCTTACAAATAGCAAGTGAAATATTATTTAAAAAATGGAATGTTGCTTTCATTTAACAATCATAAAATGAATCGATTGATTTAGTAAAGATAACCCTTAAAGCTGACGGGACCGCATTCCCGAGATATCACGGGCAGACGGACCGACGCCAGACACACACATGTAAATGACCTCCTTGTAGGTTAAAGCTTTCGAAATGAAAACTTTTTTGTGTATTACTTTAAGATGTATGATTCATTCCTTTTCTGTATTTAGATATAGACGTTTCGATTTAATTTAGAGTTTTTAAAAACTTAATAAAATATTAAATTCTACCATTATAGAAATCCAGGCATTTTTTGTAATTTAGCGTGGTAGTTAGATAGAATCTAGTGTTAAGACATTTCATGCTCATCGTCTTCAGTAGCGAAACTTAACTCCGCGCTTTGACTTACCAGAGCGAGAAAATGAATATCGTTTAAATATAGCAGAGGCATAAGCGTGCGACAGTAAACGCGACAGGTTGTCGGTTCGATTCCCACTTCATAAAATGTAAAAGTTTAGTATTTTTATTTCTTGGGCTTGGCAAGGCAAAGTGCGGCGTTAAGTACCACCACTCAGCACGCAATGCCTCCATTTGGCGGAAGGTGGAGAACGGAGTGTCTTAGCACTAGGTTCTCAGGTTCCCTCTGCCTACCCTGTATCCCACATGTAGCAACATGTGGGGTACAGCGTGAAGCTAAAAACAAAATATAATCACTCCGAGTAGAAAACTAACCCGCAACCAATCGTGTTAACAGTGAGACACTGTCCCATTGCGCCACGATGGTCTTTATCTTCTTGATTTATTTGACTATTAGTTCCATAATTACCTAAACAGTTACTTAAACATTTTCACTGTAAAATAATACCGCCAAGGTACCTTAAAAACAAATATAACAAATAACCTGTGACCAAAAACAACTCCCTTAGGGACACCTTTAAGAGAAATAAAAGCATAATGGTTTACCACATAAAGAAACACTGTAACTAAGCAGAAGCCACTTTGTAAATTACAATGAGTTGTAAATTAAAGAAAAAAATGTATATTATAAATTCTGTGTTTACCGAAAACTGAAAACAAAGTATCTAAAGGTGTAAGACCCCCCGCAGTCTAGCGTTGTAGCTGTAGCGTAAAATTGTCTATTTGCAGTGATATATAGCTGTAAATTGTATAGAGGTAATTGTTAAAGGTGCATGCTTCTGTATGAAGGGATACATAGAGAGACGCAAAGAACTTTTGGGAATTCTTACTTACTTACTTAACTTCACGCTTATCCCTAGCGGGGTAGTCAGAGAGAACGGAGCGCGAAACGCTACGTTCCTCATGCTTTTTACATGACCTTCCTCAGTATCATTGATACTGTATTCTTTGAGAATTCTTAAGATGCTAAAAATTAAGAACTTATGCAGATTTTTATATTTACTATAGTCAATACCGCTTGTCGTGGCGCAGAGGCACATGCGTCACAACAGCTTCACGCTGTATCCCGCATATAGCAGGGTAGGTAGAGGGAACCTGAGAACCTAGTGTTAACACTCCATTTTCTTTCAACAATTCCGTTCCCCACTTTCCGCCGAATTGAGACATTGCGTGTAAGTGGTGGAACTCAACGCACCGCTTTTCCTTGTTACCAAACCCAAGAAATGAAAATATTAAATTTTACATTTCCTGGAGTGGGAATCGAGCCCACAACCTGTCCCATTTACAGTCGCACGCTTGTGCCTCTGCGCCACGACAGGCGTCAATTATAACTTATCAGAACAAAAGCTTTACCTCCACGTTCTATAATATAACTAATTTGTATAACAATCTTCTCTTTAGCTGAGAAGTGCTTTAAGCTGTTTAAGCTCAAATTCGTAAAGCACAAATTTCGCATAGCATATGCTATGCTATATTTATTTGTATTTTTCACCCGTAACGGATCATTAGCAGGTATTGTTACATAATTTCACGCGTTTGGCGACACTTTGGACTCCGGTTGGGATTTAGCGGGAACTGGGTACAAAGGATCCATGAATAAGGGCACATATTGTTAGTTATTTTAGTGTTTTAAGTGTTTTCTTTGGATTTGCGGAATGCACAATGTTGGGTATCCACTGTGACCAATTGTCATCTTGTTTGAAACAATGCACTTTTGTGTGGCTCTCAGCTTTTGTGGTGATTGTAAATCTAAGCTTTTTATGGTCATATTTTGTCTCATGTCATGGCTTGCCTAAGTAACTTTCTGTTAAATGTCGTTCAGAATAATTTTCAAATTTTGCTTTATTATAAAACATATTTTTTACATGCCTCTTTTTGGCAAAAGAAGGAAAAAATGTTATAAACAGTTGCCTTGTACGTTTCTTCCGACACTATGTGCCATTAGAGCTTAATATTACACCTAGAATTATCAAAAATTCTCAGTCATCAATATAGTTACAGCAATTAGTATGAAAAAACGATTTAAAATTTTCAAACTATATAAATCTTCATACAAACGTGCTTAAAATTAGAGTATTTTTTTATAAATTGATGTTCTATGATAGTAATAATCGTTACATTGCAAGCTGCATTCATAATTTATAGATATATCTATGCGGTATTAATTGAGAAATGTTTAACGCAGGTGTTTCTAACATTACCTACTTAAGCTGGGAGTATCGCACCAGTCAAGGTGCGGTTGGGCAATTGATTATTTTTTTATGTATATATATATTTATGGCACTTAGGGCAAAGAGTGAAGTGATTTTACACTATGATTGTCATACGTAAAACGTACGCTTGAATAATTTTTGATGGTTTATACAGTTCTTGAAAACGATAATGGCGATAGGAAATAGATACAAATTTTCTTACTAAATCGAGATAGCCAGGGTAGTAAGAAAAATAAGATTCAAAATTATATAAAAAGGAATCCGACTACAACTAAAATGCACTCAGAAGTAAAACTATTGTCTACGAATAATTTAAAAACCACTCCACATTAGAAACATAGCTATAGCTATCGTACAAGAAAGGATCTTTAAAATTGGTTCACCCAGTTAAAAGATATGCAGTGACCTACAAAAAAATATAGTCAAAATAAAAACTTTCTTTTCGAAGTTCATTAATAATAACATGAACAGATATGATCATATAGCTTAATTTACCATAATACTGGGAAAGAATCGACGGTATACCAGTTCAAATCCACCTACGTTTACAATTTCAATAAACATTACTCATATATTTAAAAGGTGACGTGTCCTAACAATTCTTTTGTCGCGGCCAAAGCGCTTTCTTTGGCCGTACGCATTAACAGAGGGTGCTCTGTATTTGAATAAAATAAACTTTATCCCATAAGGAATTACTTGGGACCATTGTGGCGCAGTGGTACATCGTCTGAATAAACGGTTTGTGGGTTCGATTCCTATTCGGGGGACTGATTATATTTAAATTATTTTCATTTGATTTAGCATCAATGCCTCAATACAAACGTACGTTTAAACGACGCGTTGTGGGTTCGATTCTCACTCCAGAAAGTGACAATATTAAATAATATTTAGTATTTTTATTTCTTCGCTCTGGTAATAAAACAAAGCGCGGCGTTGACTTCCGCCACTCAGCACGCAATGTCTCAATTCGGCGGAAATGGTGAATGAAAATGTTAAAAGAGAACAGAGTGTCTTAACACTAGGTTTTCTAGTTCCCTCTGCCTACCCTGCTATGTGCGGGATACAGCGCGAAGCTAAAAACAATATTTTTCTCGACCCTGCTATATCAAAGGGTGGCGTTGAGTTCCGCCATTTAATACGCAAAATCTTAAATTCGGTAGCAAAGTACTGAACGGAGTGCCTTGAAGTGTCAAGGCACTCCGTTCAGTACTTTCCTACCTTTCTCTCTGCCTGTCATGCAAGATAAAGCTAAAAAAATACTCCATAAGGAATTACATACAAGTAAACCTCTAAAACGACAATGAAATTTAACAAGCAGGAATAAAATATCGACTTTTGAAACGACCAGTTTAAAAAGACACCTGAGAAATAGTACCAACGCTTTATATAGTTACAATAAAAGAGGTTTAGAGTTATTTAATAAATGTAAGTGTCAACATAATTTGGTCGATGTCTCAATAGAACTAAGGTTTTTCGTATAATCGACAGCGGGAATTGGAAATATGGGACGCCTCCCGGGAAAACTGTTGCAGGTGATAATGATGTGGTTTTTTTTTAGATTTTGTTTGATTTTTTTAAAAATTTTGTTTTGTGTATGAAAAAAGGTTACAGTTATTTTTTTTAATGATTATTTTATGTTTAAATTTCACCTCTTTGAAAGCAGGAAACTTATAATATATATATATATATAGGAGGTTCGTCCTCCGACTGGCTCGCGACCACTATCATGTCAAAGAGGAACCGCCAAATATCTAATGATGTGTTCCGGTTCGATGGCATGTAAGCCAGATTTTCCCCTTTCCCACCCATCCTTTCCCCAAAATGTGGTGGTTCTGATAGTGGACTACTACATTGTCCCCCCTTCCATCAGTATCCTCTAGGTTCGCAACGCATCTACAACATCTCTGGTGTTGTAGATGTCTATGGGCGAAGGTAACCACTTA
>JAKGSA010000019.1:141492-195772 GCA_033558755.1 Philaethria dido | reverse complement strand
TCGTGGTACGTTTTTATTTTTTGATATAGACATAAAACATCTATTGCAAAAAACAGAAAACAAGCCTTTGATGTGATAAACATAACTTGATGTTAATAACTCATAATATATTTATTGGTATGTTGATTTGTAACGAAAATAGCTACATGTATAAAAAAAAGTAGCTTCGCGCTTTATCTGCATAGAAGGGTTATTAGAGAGAAACTAGTGTCTAAACTCTCCGTTCACTGCGGAGAAATGGAGATAAAATAAGTATTCGCCGAATGAAAATCGAAGACGGGTGTCCCAGTATTCGATTCTCATGTGTCTCAGTGCGTCACCAAGGGTCTCGAATTCTCTGACTATACCATGCCTGAGTCTGCTATGCGAGATACAGCGTGAAACTGCTATACTATATATTAAACTCATACATTCCCTCGACTGAGATTCGAACCTCTAACCATCTCTTACAAACGTGTCCTAACCATACCACCATGATCTACATATTTAAATTGAATAAAATTGTATAAACGAAATTAATGAAGTCCATTATCACGGTACAAGTGGAAAGGGTTTTTCGACATCACTATAAGAAATATCCCTGACAATAACATGACCTTTTCTCCTACAGACTTTCGGGATCAATATATTCGCGTTAATGTTTTCGATTTGAATATTAATAAATCCCTATATATTCTTTATCGCATGTTAATCAAACATTATAGAAGGACTTATCTCTAAAAGAAATTTCTTCCAGCCAACCTGTAGAAATTAATAATTGAGTAAAATTCGATTAGATTAATTTTTGTAGATGTGTAAGTAATTTTTTTTGTCTCTCGTCAAAAAACCGTAATTATATAATTTGTCTAAAATATACCTAGAAGATATTCTTATATCCATTAAAATTGCTTAAAGCAGCGTCCAAATTTTTTTTTATGATCCCACAACAAAAGATACATAGCTTCACGCTGTATCCCGCATATAGTAGGGTAGGCAGAGGAAACTTAGTGTTAAGACACTCTGTTTCCCACTTTCCACCGAATTGAGGCATTGCGTGCTGTGTGCCGGAACTCAACGCCGCGTTTTGCCTTGTTACCAAAACACATATTGCTCCAAAAACACTTAACACGCTATGTCTTAAATTTAGGTGGAAAGCGGCGAGCGGAGTGTCTTAACACTAGGTTCTCTTCGACTACCATACTATGGTATAGAGCAATGAAGGCATAGGGCATGAAGCTGCTGCGTGAGGAATATTTCTTAATGTATAAAAAAACTAAAACCAAAATAGTAGACAAACTCTATGACATTAACGCGAATACAAGATTTTCAAGTAGATTTCTGATAGAATCAACACGCGGCCTCCGTGGAGTGCTGTCGCGATTTTGATAATGTTTTTCCCCTTATAAGAAACCGCGTTTGAATACGAAGTGAAATTTAGTTTACCAAAGTTGCCTTTCGATTTCAAAGTTATATATTGTTACCGTGAAAGGTTAGTTTGATACGACCCTTTGTTAACAAACTTTTATTTATCGTCCCACATTTATATTTAACAAGTATTGAAATATAGAAAATCTTGAGAAATTATTATTTAAAGGGCGTATATATATAATTTATTTCAAGTCTTCGTGGCGTATTGGAATAGTCAAATGTTTGCAAATACGATGAGTTACGGGTTCGATACCGACTAATGTGAATGATTGTATTTACCTAAACTATTTCTATTTATATTGAGGTATTGAGTTCAGTCAATAAATACACATACATACAGCATCACGCTGTATCCCGCATATAGCAGGGTAGGCAAAGGGAACCTAGTGTTAAGACACTCCGTTCCCTACTTTCCACCAAATTGAGGTATTGCGTACTGAGTGGCGGAACTCAACGCCGCGCTTTGCCTTGTTACGAAACCCAGTAAATGAAAAATTTAATTTCCTAGAGTGGGAATCGAACCCACAACCTGTCGCGTTTACAGTCGCAGGCTTGTGCAGGCTTGTCGCAAAATACGAATTCGGGTGAAAAATGGGGACAAAATATCTTAACACTGGGTTTTCTCTCACTTCGCTGCTACTTGGAATAAAGCTGCAACAAAATTATATTATCAAAATAGATAGCTATCTAAAAAACGATACTTAAAATAATCAGATATGTCTTTATCATATAAAAATATGTTAAAATCCTTTTTTAATCATAAACTTTGTAAACAAAGAAAACATAGTGTCAAGTTACATATTTCTTAGTGTTTTCTAGGTAGGTAGAAGCTCGAACAGAGATGGCGAGCTTTGAAGCCTACACTTGGGTTATAAGTCGCAAAAATTGACAAGGTTCCCTTCAGTGAAACCATGGAAGGCCAGTTTCTTTTTCCTGCCATGTTTTATCAACGCAAATGGTACGAAACATTCTTCAAATGGGAATCAAACCCAAAACCATCATGTCCACGCATTCAAACTACGCCATAATGGTATTCCATTCTCACAATAAATCAACCCAAACTAGTTCTCATTGCAACGTTTAATAGAAAAACACTTGACTTCAAATACCACACGTGGAGTTCATATCAAAGTTAACTATTATAATACACAAATATCTAGTTATACTGGTTACTTGAGGATGAGTTATAAGACAGCAATCGTTATCATGTAGGCAGAGATGTCGTTACAAACAATAAAAGTAATTTTTACGATTCCAACCCTATGGGTTAATAAATTAAAAAGTTTAAAGGGCTTAAACAATACCACTTCGGCCCTTAACGGAGATTTGTCACCCTTGGCTTGGTTAGGGCTATACGATAAATTTTAAGGCTAAAAATACTTTACTAGTATTAGAAATTATATTTAATTGTAATTGTTATGGTATTTTAAATTTATCTGACGGCTATTTTTAGTTTAATTAGATACAGTTCGGCGTTAGGTTCCGTCAACCACGAGAGGAAAATGGTAGAAAATGGTGGTCACGTAAATAAGTTACGTAAATATGCTCGTAGCTGTTAAGTTAAATTTAAGGTTTTTTTCAGATTTTGCCTAAAATCTAATGTAGCTTAATATCTTATTTTTATATTATTACTACCCTTTATCCTACGACTTTTTTTACACGAACTATAAAATCGAAAATGTCGTTTTTTTTCTGTTTCCGTAGACACTTCGAAAAATCCTCTCTTAATGTCTCTGTTTTAGTGTACTCTCCAAGGAGCCTAAATGCCAAATTTCCTATATGACTAGAACTTTCACCTCTACGTTGTCTGTCACTCAGTAACACAAGGACTTTATATCTACACATATATTTTTATAAGAATTTTGAAGGTACACAAAAAAAGTTTCTAAAATTTCAACCCTGGTTAGTTAGGGTTGCAACTGATTGGGTGCGTACACAACTTCCAACAAGTACCCCCAAATTAATTTTTGAGAACAAAATCCATTAGTGAATGAATCTTTTTACTTTCATTATTTAGGGTACCCATAATTTACGTTTTAACCGATAGGGCGGCAACTCTAGTCACCTATTATATGCTATCAATAAAAAATTGTACACCTTTATTGTTGAACACATAAGGTTGAAATTGCATTACCTTAGCAATATCCAATGGTACTTTTATGGTGGTACATAAACATTTCTTGTCAACTCCATGATTTATACCACCCAATTGTCTATGGAATGCGTGTAAAGAGAATATTTCTAGCTTTTTTTTTATAGTTTTATGCTTAAAGGTTTACATTTAATTTGACATTGTCATGTGGCATTTATTGCTTAGCTGAAAGGGTGTCTCTATGGGATACAATAAGCGTACTGTATTCTTTATTATTTCGCAAATTATTGATTGTAAATATTGTTATAACGATAGTTATTTGTTAATGTTTTGTGTTGATGCGTGGTTCAGTTGTTAGAAGTCTATGATCGGTGTGGGTTCATATCTTACTTGGGGAATATATATATTTATATTTATGATACAAATATCTTAAAGTATGTAAGCGGAAAACGGAATGACTTGACAGTAGATTCAATCTGCTAACACTGCTATGCGAAAAAAGCGTGAATTTGAAATACAAAAATATTTTTTTAGACTTTTTATAGAAAAATAATTTTAAAATAATTATCTGAGAGAGAATCAAACCTACGATACGCTACGATAATATTTAAAAAACGTGATAACTTGAGAACGAAGAGATAGATTTTTTTTTGTGTTCAATGAACCCATTGGCATAGTAGGGAAGCGCCTGATTGTTGTGTGTACGAATTCTACTCGGGGAATAATCATATTTAATTTATATTTGGTATTAGCCTTAATGCTAATTAAGTACTAGCACTCATACTCTACGTTTCCAATTTGAGCGGAAAGAACGGAGTGTCTTAACACTAAGTTATATGCCATACGTAAAAAAGCATCGCTCTACCAATACAACAAAGTAAATTCACCAAACACCGGCAACATACATTGTTTCGCATCAGCTGTGCACATGGTATAGCAACACAAAAGACTAATTCTGTATTCATATGAGATAATCCACAATGTATACCATCAAAATAACTATAAAAATACAATGAGCTTAACTGTGTACCCTAATACGTCCAGGGTTGTATGGAGGTCTTACTCCATTATGGTTTATATGGCAATTGATTTTTATACATGTTGCCTGTGCCTGGCTTTGTTTGCGATTTGTATGATATTTTGCTGGAGAAATACGCGTGAATAGGTTGATAAGTCGAGTGCAATATATTTTTGTTAAATATTAATAAGCGTTGAGATACTCAACTCTATATGTAATGTACCGATTTTAGAAGGAAAGTGAATGACAAAGTGCCAAGCATCAAATCTAGTGTCCTTTTCTTTTTCTTTTTCTTTTTCTGTTTATTGGTCCATAAAGCAAATTACAATCGGTATACATGTAAATTACGATAAAATTACAACTATTGTAGAAACGATTGCATTTTTCTATACAGACACAGCATGCATTGATAATTATTACAAACAGGCAAGAAAACAAAAAAATAACAATCCTAACACTAGGTTTTTCATTTGTGTTACATTTTCGCACTTCTACATCCGCAAATATTTTACTTCTCATTCATACCCATAGGTTGACTGGAAGAAATCTCTATCACAGATAAGTCCATCTTTGCTAACAATTTTTTTTAATATTTTATTTAGTTACAAAATTTAGTTACAAAGTGCAATGAAGAATATATACATATACTATTCTTCTATGCGGAATACAGTGAGCATTGCTAGCTTTTCTTTTATTTTAATAGAGAGAGGAGAGCTTTATCACTAGGATCTTTATTTCTTCTACGCACTAAAAAAGACACAAACATACTTTTTTTAGCTTCACGCAGTATCTCGCACATAGCAGGGTGGGCAGAGGGAATCAGAGAATCCAGTGTTAAGAAACTCCGTTCTCTTTTAACTACATTATTTATTTTCACTCATACATATAATATTATTATGAGATAAAAAACCAAAAAAAACTGGGGCAGAACTTTAAATTGCTTCTAAATCGCACAAATTATTGCTTACAAATAACAACGGAAGTTTCAATACAAATAGTTGTTTGAATTTTGATTTTTAAAATGGCCGCCTTTTGTCGTCTATTAGCGAAGTATTACAATTGATGTAATCCTATTGCGTATACTTTTAAATATTATTTTATTTATAATATAATAATAGATTATGAGACCATCGTGGCGCAGTGGGTACTGGTAATACGGACTGCAAACGCCTTTGGTTATGGGTTTGATACCTAGTCGAAGGTTTAGCTTCACGCTGTATCCAGTACATAGCACGGCAGGCAGAAGGAACCAGAGACCTAGTATTAAAGCACTCCGTTCTTTTAACATTTTCGTTTCCCACTTTCCGCGGCATTGCCCGCTGAGTGGCGGACTCGACGCCGCGCTTTGCCTTGTTACAAGAGGAAATTAAAATACTAAATATTATTTAATATTTTCACATCCTGGAGTGGGAATCGAACCCGTAACGGGTCGCGTTGACTGTCGCGCGCTTGTACATATTCGTCACGACAAACGTCAGGAAGGAATGATCATATCGAGTTTCTTCTCATTTACCCGGTCTGGTACCACTAAGCGCTGCATTGACATTCACCTCTCAACACACAATATGCCTGATTCGGAAGGAAAGAAGCGAACGGAGTGTCTTGACATTAGGTTCTCTCTGATTATCCTTTTTTATAATATATTATTATGCTATTTTGACGATGCCGTTAGTTCATTTTTTTTCCAATTTCTGCTGCATATCGCAAGGTAGTATGAACAAGTTAATACTAGACACACACAGATCTCGACGCTCAAGATTTAAATGTTTATTAATTCATTGATAAAATCAGAATAACAGATATGAACTAAAGATAACATTTTAGTACCAATAGGTACGTATCCTCAATTCGGAGGAAAGTGGGGAACGGAGTGTCTTAACACTAGGTTCCCTCTGCCTACCCTGCTATATGCGGGATACAGCGTGAAGCTATGTATGAAGGTATGTAAAATATAATTGTTCCCACGAGTGTTGATCGAACTACAACCAATCACGTTTACAGTTAATACTATCACTGCGCCACGATGGTCACAAAACAAAAAAACAAAATGTAACCTGTTAAATTTTGAATACCCTACTTCCGTTTCAATAATCCTCTACTCCACTGAGCCAGACAGATAACTTTTTGTTGGCTGTAGGCCACAGCTGCCCCTTATCATACCATCTAAATCTGTACTTAGCGAAAATACTTATTTATCTTAAATACGATCGGGATCTTGCCTAATCTCTTCTTTATGTTTGTACGTTTGTTTGTAAATTTGGGGTCGTTTGTGCAATTAGTTTCACTTGGGGTGTGAAATGTATGATATGTTTTGATCAGTAGAGATTTTTTAATGTGGTTTTTTAATATTGAAGAAGAGATATAGAGATATGAGTGATGAATCACTGTTTTCTTTGTATTATTTCGAAGTTACCAACGAACTGAAAAGGTTTAGAATTAACTTGTACTTTGGAGATAGCCGCGAGAGTTATATAATCTACTAAAAGATCTCGATCTGTCTAGAATTATTATTATACATACAAACATAGCTTCACGTTGTCTCCCGCATACGAGCAGCCTCTGCCTACCCTGCTATACAACTCGTATAGCAGGGTAGACAGAGGGAACCTACTGTTAAGACACTCCGTTCCCCACTTTCCGTCGAATTGAGGCATTGCGTTCTTAGTGGCGCGCTTTGCCTTACCAAACCTAGGAAATAAAAAATTTCATTTCCTGGAGTGGGAATCGAACCCACAACCTGTCGCGTTTATAGTCGCACGCTTGTGCCTCTGCGCCACGACAGGCGTTAAAAAATAAATAAATACGTCAATACAAATTTCATCTAACCAACTTTGTGCTCTGCGAGTGACAGTCCTAATTGATTGTTTTCCTTTTTCTCCTTCGCCTCTAAGATATTTAAAATTTACTTAACTTCGTCCAAGTTATGATTGGTTCGAAGTTCTATAGTTAGTTGAAATCAATCTGTTTTCTTTGAAGTAAAAATATATGACTGTTAAATTGGTATTATGAGTTCAGTTCAGTTCTTTATATATGTTGATGCATCTTTACTGAACATACTGTTTTTTTCTTTCATTTTCACGCTTATCATGATAGGCATGATAGCTCATATAAAAAAGAATCATTTTTATTGGTTCTATCAGTAAAAGTTACTACGGTAACACACAGAAATATACAATCAAATTCAGAACCTCCATCTATTGAAATCGGTTAACAAACATCTTACTATTCCAAAAACATAACCATAATAATTATATTGCACCCATTAAACTTTGTTGTCACCAAAAAATTTGTCACGCGTCCTAATTTCTTCTAAAAGCTCTTTTAGTGGTGCCGAAGCAGCAGGATCTTACCAACGAGGGCTATCAATTGAACTAAACACATAGAACAGTATAGAATACAAAATAACTGCACAATACGTTCCGGTAACCGAACCATCAATAATTACAGTTAAATTTAAACTTTCCAACCAACCTTTGTCTTAGAATAATGTAAGAAATAATCCTTCGCGCCCATAATGTCCTAAAGACAATAGCAAAATCATAAAACAACAGTACCATAATGACAATCGCTAAGCAGAAACTATGGATCTCTTTTTTGTAATGCCTTTCTATTGTGAAGATGTCGTTAAAATTAACTAAAATGTACGCGGCGAAAGCTTTGACCGTCAAGACGTTACTTCGAAAGCACCTAACATGGCCTTTAATGAAAACATCAAAAACCTACCTTGTATCCTCAAACATAGAGTTCTTTTTGAATTGTTGTTAATTATTACTAATAAAGTCACATTAAAATCTTTTGTCTAAACAATTACTTGTATTGTAGTACATTCATTTGTGTTTCTTGTTCTATTGACGCCAGTTTTTGTTGGGTGTCCGTACCGCATCATAAATCACTATCAAGCTTCAACTATTGTAGAATATTTTGGACTTTATACTATAGTATAGAAGAACTGTAGTTGTATATAGTTGTAGTACAAGCGCACGCTTCCAAATACATTATAGATGTGTCCATTCTAACAGAACATGAAGATGTTTTTATAAACGATAAATTTCTAACAGTCGGTCATTGTGAATTTGCGTTGGATGGTCAGTAAATAAAATTAGTATCTATTATATTTACAATATTGGTAAATTATGTTGTTATTCTTTATGTGTAAATACATTTTTACAAAAATGCCTCAATTCAGCGGAAAGTGGGGAACAGGAATGTTAATAGAGAATAGAGTGTCTCAACACTAGGTTCTCCGGTTCCCTATGCCTATCCGCACATAAGCGGGATATAGCGTGAAGCTTTAGGAAAAATATGACGGAGGAATATGAAATTTAGTATTTAAGTATGTTAAATAAGTTTATATAGAGAGAAGAAGTATTTAGTGTTAAGATACTATGTGTTTGTCATACCATTTTGTATAAAGTATTAAACGTTGCCAAGGCAACACGTATTTTACAAATTAAAGGGTCTACTAGTATTTTTAAAATAGTGACTACTAAGTATAGGATATTTTGTCTGGTGTCTTTGAAGTGAAAATATAGGTTCTTCCTTTTGTGCAATTATTCAAGTACTTACCAAAGTATTTTAAAAATCATAATATGTTTTTGCAGCTGTACACTTTTTCCAGCATATTACAGTAGTCAAAGGGAGCCTTGTGTAACATTTCGTTTTCCACATACATACATACATAGCTTCACGCTGTATCCCGCATATAGCAGGGTAGGCAGAGGGGACCTAGTGTTAAGACACTCCGTTCCCGACTTTCCGCCGAATTGAGGCATTGCGTGTTGAGTGGCGGAAATTTGTATTGTATGTGCTTGTACCAAACCGAGGAAATAGGTATAAATAAATTATATATACTAATATAATCAGTCCATCAAGTGGAGATCGAATCCACAACCAAACGCGTTTACAGTAAGTCACTGTCCCACTGCGCCACAATCATTTTTTTTAACATCACGCTGTATCCCTCACATAGCAGGGTAGGCAGAGGGAACCTGAGAACCTAGTGTTAAAATACTCCGTTCTCTTAATAGTTCCGTTCCCCATCTTTCCATCGATTCGAGGCTTAACCATTGAGTGCTAAGTGGCGGAACACAACGCAACGCAACGCTTTTGCCTCATTACCAGAGCGAGGAAATTAAAATACTAAATATTATTTAATATCTTCATTTCCTAGAGTGGGAATCGAACCCACAACCTGTCACGTTTATATACGCACGCTTGGGCCTCAATCATATTCATTTATGAAATGAAATTTCTGACCACACGGAAGTTACATTATACTCGTAAGTATAAATTTTAAAGTTAGCTTTTCGCTTTTATCTATTGTATTTGTATGGAACTGATGGAGATATGATGTGAAAAGAAACGCAAAAGTCAAACGTCAGATATTAGTTAATCATCTATTGAAGCGTGTAATCAGGTGTATTGATATGTTAACATTTATATGTGTATGAATACATATATTTGTACTATACTGTTATTTTTAACCGACTTTAGAAAAGGAGGTTCTCTAGTGTATTTTTATGGATGACAAACGAGCAGAAGGACAACCTGATGGTAAGTGGTTACCTTCGCCCATGAACATCTACAACACCAGAGATGTTGTAGATGCGTTGCCGATCTAGAGGATACAGATGGAAAGAGGGACAATGTAGTAGTCCGCTATCGGAACCACCAAGTTTTGGGGAAAGGGGAAAATCTGGCTTACATGCCATCGAACTGGAACACATCATTAGATATTATGCGGTTCGTCTTTGACATGATAGTGGTTGCGAGCCAGACGGAGGACGAACCTACCACCTAATTACTGGGATACCCACCTCTTTCGGGACGTTACCCAGCGGCGGAGGGGATTTGTGTTCTAACCCAATGTGTATTAAGGTATAGGCTTTTACTAGCAATCAACACAACAACAACAACAAAAAAACAACTTCAATTTGTTTATATTATAGCTACTGCTACTAATATGTTTCCATTTAGATTTAGTTAAAATCTGTCAGGTGGTTTTTGAGGTATTCGTAATATTTTTATTACGAATAGCATTTTACTTGATGTCGGTTTTGTTTTTATGTTAACTTGAAATTTTTTTTGTTTCTAATTCATTCTCCATTAGGCTTTTAAAGAAAATTATTTAAATAAAAAATATATAATAATAAGTTGTCTAATAATTTTATTATTATCTCAAAAATTGTTACCCTTTATCACAATAGAAAAGTGCCAACATAACACACAATGAACACAATTGCTAAAAATTATAAAATCTTTTGTAATCAAAAAATTGTTTTAATTGTGTTTGTTTTTCAAACAAAAAGTTGATTCTTAACTTTATATCAATAAGGTGTTAGGAAGTTTTATTGTTTTTCCAAAAAAAAAAAAAAGAATTATGTATTCTAACACTCGATTGGGTAATACAGAAGTTTAAAACAATATTACAAATACTTGGCAAGAAAGTTAAGTTTTTTAATTTTTTAATTTTTGTTTTTGTAAAATTTGTTCTTTTCTTGTTTCTTCCTCAACAGTTGCTTCATTATTGCGTAAATTTCTTTACAAAATTACTTCAAAAATTTATTTATCTGTATTTTGAATGACTTCTTGATGAACTCTTGAAAGAAAATAATAAGTTTTGGCAAGTATTTTAAAATTTCAGACCATTGTAGCGCAGTGAAATGGAGAGCAGAGTGTTTTGACACTAGATATTTTCTAAACCTATTATAAAATCTGACTACTAAAAGATCCGAACCCAATATCATCGATGCAAATGTAGTGAACGATAAAAGCGAAATTATGAAAATTCACAAATTCGCCTGTCGTGGCGCAGAGGCACAAGTGTGCGACAGGTTGTGGGTTCGATTCCCACTCCAGTAAATGAAATATTTTTGATTTTCTAGGTTTGGTAACAAGGCAAAGCGCGGTGTTGAGTTCCGCCACTCAACACGCAGTGCCTCAATCTGGCGGAAAGTGGGGAACGGATTTGTTGAAGGAGAACGGAATGTCTTAACACTAGGTTCTCTCTGCCTACCCTGCTATATGCGGGATACAGCGTGAAGTTAAAAAAAATTAAGAATATTACTTTTTAGTTTTACTTGAAATCGATTTTCTTTTTTTTTAATTTAATTTCTGTTACATCGAGTTTCAACTCACAACAATACCAAAGAAATGACACTTCAAAAATCATATTTATATACTAAATTAACACATAACCACTAAATAACTGAAACCACACATGAATTCCCTATTTTTCCTCAACCAACCACTTCCTTTCCTTCCCAACGCCTTAAACGCTAATCGCTATGAAGATCAATTGCCTTTCCACGCCTTTTGTTCCAAGTCGACGTTGCACGCGCACTTTGAAACTCTCAAAGAACCCTACGCACAATCTTACAATTAACATAGTAATACATACAAAAATATCCTTTATGCAACTTAACAGAAGAAACATAATCCTATGAACAATCTATGTTCGTAGATAGGCTAAGAGATTGAGAAGTGCCTGCTTTAATTAGAATTTCGTCTGTCAAGCCTGGATACTCGCTTTACCAATTACTTTATGGTAACTTTGTGTAATTTTAACGAGATTGTGGTCTTTTTGGCAGTTCTGTGGCGTTAGAGCATGGTGAAACAATTTGTTTGGCATTCGTTTTTGTATGGACTCTGAGTGTTTGATGGTTTTATCTTTATGGTTTTAACTTTTTTATACTAATTAAGCTTGGTTTTGATAATTAAAAGAGTTACATTTGAGTAAAGTGCTTTTATTTCATATTTTTATTCGTGTACATATTATTTTGTTAAATTAGAATATTGTTTTTTAAAGAAATAATTGCGCGGCGTTTAGTTCCGCTACTTAACAATACAATGTCTCGAATTCGGACGGAAGCGGCGAATAGACTGTCTTGACACTGAGTTCTTTTGACTAACCTTCTGTGCTAAATAAAGTGTTAAACTGCTTTTATCAGTGAAAAATAAAATGTACATTCACTAAGTACGGGTTACTTATTCCTTAGAAAATCATTTTCTGCTAAGAAATGAGCGAATAAATTGTTTTAAACGATTTCAAGAAAAGGGGGAAGTTCTCAATTCGACTGTGTTTTTTTTGTGTAACCGCGTAATTTTTTTTTTGGATGAACTAATTTTGATAATTTTTTATATGATAGCTAACGCTTCTGATGTGGTTCTATTTAAATTTAGATAATATTTGACAAGTAGTATTTTAGTTATTCGTAATAATGTTACTTTTCAGCATTTTATTTCAAATCGACTTTCTTTTTTGTTAAAATCTTTATATATATTATTGGTTACTGGACTTAATTTCTCATGTGAAACTTTAATATACGATATCAAAAGTCTAGCTTTTACACAATAGAAATAAGAAACTGTAAAAAGCTCACAAAAAAAACTTAAAGCAAGAATAATTAAAATTTTAACAAACAAAAAGCCGATTGCAATAAAATGTGCTACAAAGTAAAATTATTACGAATAACTCAAAAACTACTCATCATATCTTAACCAAATTTAAATGACACCACATCAGAACCACTAGCTGTCATATAAAAAAAGAATCATCAAAATTGTCCTCTCAATAAAAAGTTATGAAATAACAAACATTAAAAAAACAATAGAATTGATAAGCTTCTACTTTTTTGAAATTGATTCATAAGTTCAATACAAAAACGCTTTTTATTGACAAAACGCGGCGTTGAGTTCCGCCACTCAGCACGTAATGCCTCAATTCGGCGGAAAGTGGTAAACTTAGTGCCTTAACATTAGGTTCTCAGGTTCCATCTTCCTAACCTGCTATATGCGGGATACAGCGTAAAGCTAAAAAAAAGAAGCGTGCTATTAGATTTTTTTAATAATATCAAAACGTGACCACAACAAAATATTAAAGAGAAACTCCGCTTCACCGATCAAAACGATTCATTGCTAATTAATAGTATAATAAATTAGCACTAACCAAAAGTCGGGTTCAACTGAGTAAAAAAATCACGAGTGAAAGGTTAATTAACGCGGCCTCGCTGTTTATATCAATATTTTTAGTTAAGACACCCTCTTTGAGTGGTAGGATGTGAGAATATTGTGTGTGCTCAGTATTTAAAATTATTTTTATATAGCTTTATCCCTTTTCCTGGAAAATAGGTTTGGTAGAAAGAAAAGAAAGTAGAGAACGGAGTGTCTTAACAGAAAGTTAAGCAACAACCCTGTTATTTGGGACAAAGCATGTGAAAGAATGTGTACTGGATATACCCATGTACTTTGCTCCAAAAAATGAATATGTATTAAATATAGGTATATATTATAAATTGACTTAATTTATTTATATAAATGACTATATCGTTAGTATTAATGTTACATTAATAAAAGTCATAAAATTATAATAATTAACTTAAATGTTATATAACAGAGTGCCTCGACCCTAGAGTTTCTCTGACTACCCTGCTTTGAGAGAAAAGCATGAAGCTGAAAAAAAATTTAGATTCTAACCAATACTAGGTTTAAATCAAAACCTTTTCATTCATTATAAAAAAATATTTAATAAATTTACTTCATCTATCCCACAAGATATTTCCAAAAAAAACAAAAAAAAAATACAGAACACAGTGACAATTCACTGAATTTTTTTTTGAGGGTAGGTGAGAACCTACCCTCAAAAAAAATTAAAAATTAAAAAAAAAATACCACCTCAAAAATTTCCCACATCCCCAACCAACAACTACTCGACATCATAATTGCATAAGGCGTAAGAGCAAGCGTCGGCAGAAACGCTAACTAATTGCTATTGAAAAAAGGTGAAATACCGGCTGAAAACATTTCCCGGCCACCTTTGAAGTTTTTTCTAAAAACCCCCGGCCTTTGCCTGGGCTTGATAAGCTACACTACATAAAAAGTCGTTAATAAGGCACTTTTAGTTTACTAGGTGTGACGTGGTAAAGATGAGTGATGTTTTGTGCATCGCGTCGAGAATGTTTTCTTTTAACGCGTTTAGCTGATTATTAGGGTGAGTGAATATATCGTGTTTGTGGTGTTAAAGTTGTATATAATATGGCTAAATAAGGTGTTTTTATGGTATATATGTATGGAATGATTGGAAAAATTAAATATTTTATTTATTTTAAGTAAGCGCGGTGTTAGGTTCCGTAATTTAATACCTAATGTCACTTATTCAGATGGTACACCGCTTGTGTTTAAATTGTTTTTTCGCTCTGCTAAGAGGAAGTATAGTTAACTTCCACCAATTACCATGCAATGTCTCTAATTCGGATTCGGAACTTCACGCTGTATTCCGCATATAGCAGGGTAGGCAGAGGGAACCGGAGAACCTAGTGTTAAGACACTCTCTTTCAACAATTCCGTTCCCCACTTTCCGCCAGATTGAGGCATTGCGTGCTGAGTGGCGGACACTCCGTTCCCCGCTTCCCGCCGAATGAGACATTGCATGCTAAGTGGCGGAACTCAACGCCGCGCTTTACCAGTAAGTACGTTTTTGTATTAAATTTATGAATCGATTTAAAAAAAGAGAATTTCTGCTGTTTTTTTTGTGTGTTATTTTATAAATTTTATTTGGGTGAGCCAATTTTGGTGATTCTTTTTTTATATGATAGCTAGTGGTTCTGATGTGATCTCATTTAATTTTGGTTAAGATATGGTGAATAATGTTTGAGTTTTTTTTAATTGAATTTGATTTTCTATTTTATTACCTTTTTATCTCCACGCTGTATCCTGAACATAGCATGGTAGGCAGAGGGAACCTGAGACCCAAGTGTTAAGATACTCCTTCCTTCCTTCCTGCTGAATTGTTTTTTTAATAAAATCTTAATTTTTGTATTTGTGAGTTTTACAGTTTTTATCGTGTGAAAGTTAGAGAAGCTTCAAGCTTACGAATTTTGGTGAAACACCAAAAATCTTAAAAAATGTAAGATTTTAATTTTTTTCATTAGAAATTAAGTCAAGAAAATAATAATAAACATAAAGATTTTAACAAAGAGAAAAAAGCGACTTAAAATATAATGTACTAAAAGTATTTATATTATTACGAATAACTCAAAAACTACTCACGTCCTTGACTATAATTATTTTAATATTTCTAATTAATTCATAAGCAGCTATAACATGGATATAATAATAATAAACGCCTGTTGTGGCGCAGAGGCACAAGCGTGCGAATGTAAATGCGACAAGGTTGTGGGTTCAATTCCCACTCCAGGATAAGGAATTTTTCATTCCATGGGTTTAGTAACAAGGCGAAGGGCGGAGTTGCGTTCCGCCACTCAGCACGCAATTCCTCAATTCAGCGGAAAGTGGGGAACGGAGTGTCTTAACACTAGGTTCCTTCAGCCTACCCTGCTATATGCGGGATACAGCGTGAAGTTATGAATGTATTTGTATGTATGTACTTCGGCTTACCAGATCAAGCAAGCACTTGTCCCATTTTTCTGTACCTATTGCTTCCTATTATATCATATATTACACTATATTATCAACTTATCTAATAAACACATACATATATGCATAAAAAACAAGTTAATTAATGTGTACGTAACGACTGCGACCAGATAAAAAAATATAACAATAGTTCTAACACCTAACGCTTGTAAGACGGATGCCGGTCACACCCCCGCATTGTGCCGGTTAATAGCGCCCACGATTCTAATTATGTATACCTGTTTAAGCTACCAACAGCGTTGATGATATTTACAGTAACGATACGGTAACGAGACGATTACGATATAATCACGATATGATAACGATTAGTTGTTTAAATTCTAGAATTATTAATAATTATAGATGATTATGAAAAAAAAAGGCAAAGCGCGGCGTTGAGTTCCGCCACTCAGCACACAATGCCTCAAATCGGGGGAAAGTGGGGAACCGGAGTGTCTTAACACTAGGTTCTCATGTTCCCTCTGCCTACCCTGCTATATGCGGGATACAAGGTGAAGCTAAAAAAAATATATTATGAAAATGATTATTATAAGTGGGAAATATTGCTATTTAGTATATTTATGTAATTATAATAATTGTTTTAATAATATAATTAAATAATAATCGTAATTATTAATTTCTAGAAGTTAACTGCTATTTTCAACTATATTTTTTTTATATTTTAAACTAAATCGTATCGTTCCCATAACGTATGCACACAACAACATTCAATACTTGTTCCATACAATGACACATTGTTTCGTGCGGAGAACTTCTGTTGAATAATTATAATAGTTTTGTTCTCTTTGTGGTTGCTGTATAATTATTCTACAACATCCGATGACCATAGTCGACACTGTTCTAGGCTCATGACTGTGTAACTATGTTAAATGAATAGCTAAACGTCATTATGAGGCAATTCAATTAGCAGGTTCAATTCTAACCAATGTCTCAATGTCTCAAGCTGGCGGAAAGTGGGGAACGGAGTGTCTTAACACTAGGGTCCCTCTGTCTACCCTGCTATATGCGGGATACAGCGTGAAGCTATGTATGTATATATGTATCTATGTTCAATTCTAACTGGTGTATATGTTTTTGACTGATTTCAGAAAAAGACAAAGGTTTTCAATTCCAATGTATTTTTTATGTGTGTTACGATATAAGTTTTCCATGGGTGAACCAATTTTGATGGTTCTATTTTTATATGATAGATACTACTTCTGATGTTCCATTTAAATTTAGATAAGAGTTCATAAGTTTTTGAGTTATCCCTAATAATATTATTTTTGAATGTATTTTATTTGAAAATACTACTTTTAAGTGGTTACCGTTGGCTATAGACACGTGTAATGTTAGAAGAATTGTCGATACTTATATGATATTTGATATTTTTTTTATGGATAACGGATGGCAAACGAGCAGAAATACCACCTGATGGTAAGTGGTTACCTTCGCCCATGAACATCTACACCACCAGAGATGTTGTAGATGCGTTGCCAACCCAGAGAATATAGGTGGAAGGGGAGGGTAATGTAGTAGCCGCTATCGAAATCACCACATTTTGGGGAAAGGATGGGTAGGAAAGGGGAGAAAACCTGGCTTACATGCCATCCAACCAGAACACATCATTAGGTATTTGGCGGTTCGTCTATGACATGATAGTGGTTGCGAGCCAGACGGAGGACGAACCTCCTACCACCGAACAAATTGTAACATTATGGTCGAATTTATTTACATTACTGATATTATTCTGATGTATCTTGTATAATTTAGACTACAATAATATAATCTACTCATCTTCAAAAACTTTCTCATTCAACATTACTAAAATTGTCAACAGGATAAAACACACCACATCGGCTTTAATTAAACACATCACAAACAAAACTGAGCGGCGTTGAGTTCCGCCACTCAACACGCAATGCCTCAATTCGACGGAAAGTGGGGAACGGTAATGTTGAAAGAGAATGGAGTGTCTTAACACAAGGTTCTCTGGTTCCCTCTGCCTACCCTGCTATATGCGGGATACAGCGTGAAGATAAAAAAAAAACAAACAAAATTTCATAGAAGTGTGAAAACAATTAAGAAGAAAATATCTATCAATCACACAACAGTAACATAATATAAGTAAAAACTAAAAGAAACTAAACTAAACTTTAGAGAGCGCCGCCACCTTTGTTTCCTCGTTCCGCCACCGACACCGCCCGAATTAATTACACCTAATTGAATTTCGAATTGAAACGATGACATTTAAATTTTGGCGGTACCAAATCACTCGGTAGTGATGTGCCACAATAAAATCGATTTCCACAATCGAGACCGCCCGCGGTTATGCATAATACGTTTTTAAATCGGCCGACAACATCGAATAGATCTATGTGTAATGAGAATTATCTATACTGCTCCCGTTGGTCTGTAAGTAGTTATTATACAACCGTTAACAACATTCTTTGGATGTTATTATTTTTGGTGATTTTATTGTTAACCCTTTTATAGTTGGAATTGGAATCATTTAGGTTGTTAGTTGGTGCTGCTGCTGAAATTGTTATGTAATAAATTATTTATTTACTCAATATTATTTATTTATTTATTTATTTATAAAAGGCGGGCTTAACGCTAATTAGCCTTCTCTACCAACCAACCTTTTTTATAAAGGAAATAAATATATAGGTGCGTAAAAGCAAATTTAAAATGATATAGTTGTATATATAATATAAATATAACATAAATAAATAGATAAATAGATACATATAAATACATACATACATTATGTATGAGAACCAAAAAAAATTCAGTTTCTATATATTAATTCGTTTCTTCATGTAAATTTTATATATTTTTTTGACTTCTTATGGTTTGAATCCACACGACAAAAGCCAATTAACATCAATTATTCTCAATTTATGTAAAAGTTTTAGAAATTTAGCAGACATTAAATATTGTTATGCCAAAATGAATACCAAAAATAATTCCTATAGATATCTGTTCAATTCATCCATCCAACAGCACTCATAATACTTACTTATTAATAGGGTAAGTTTTTATTTACACATGTCTTTTATATTTAAGTGGATACAAAAGAGATAATTTAATGCTAAATATATTAAAAGCTACCTACTTGTAAAAAAAAACGAATTATTCATCGAAATGATAAAAAAAAATCGATTAAATCTTAAAATTCAACTTAAATTAAAAATAAGAGTTACACAGACTATATAATTAAGTTAATAACACATAGATACAGTATAACAAAGGTATAAAAAAGTTTACAGATCGCTGATTCCTTCCCCAGTACTCCAGTAGCCACGTGGGGACTCCCCGCTGCGACTATGATTGCGAACGAGTGCCGCTTCACGCTGGACATCACTAGCAAAAGGTAATTTAAGCATTTTTTAATTGTTCAGTGCTTAATATATTATTAGATATTATGTTAATGAATATTATATTTTTTTAATGAATATAGATAAAATAATTTGTTTTTTAAAATTATAAAAATAGAAAAAAGGTACACTCAGCACGCAATGTCTCAATTCGGCGGAAAGTGGGAAACGGAGTGTCTTAAAACTAGGTTCCCTCTGCCTACCCTGCTATATGCGGGATACAGCGTGAAGCTATGTATGTATGTATCTATGTAAAAAAAAGGTAACAATGCAAAGCGCGGCTTAGAGTTCGGCCATTCAGTCACTCAATTCGGCGGAAAGTGGGGAATGGGAATGTTAAGAAGACGGAGTGTCTTAACACTAGATTCTCAGGCTCCGTCTGGATACCATGCTATGTGCGGGATAGCTAAAATAAGGAAGATGGAGGAAAATATTGTTATTTATATATGTATTTAAATTATTTTTTTTTTAGCTGCACGCTGTATCCTACTCATAGCAGGGTAAGTGAAAATAAATATTAATTAATATTTTCACTTCTGGGAATGGAAATCGAACCCATAACGTCGTTAACAGTCGCTCGCTGCCTCTGCGCTATAATAGGCCTTACTCACACACATATTATAAAATTTCAAATACTTTCTAACAAAGCGATGAAACGAACACGCAAATTGTGCTATAATTCGCGTGAAATTAGCCACCTGGTTTTGCCACTTATTAATTATGCCAGAATAACACATCAGAATAAACATGCCAGTCATTGGACGATTCCTAATAGTCTCGCGAGGTACGTGTTAAGGAAATTATGGCAATTTTTTACTTTGAAATATGCAATAACAGGAAAAAAGAGATTTTTATATTATGTAAGTTATTTTTTGAGGCTGTTGTGGCGCAGTGGGACATCGGACTGTACATACGATTGGTTGTAGGTTCAATCCTTATTCCAAAGAGAATTTTTTTTTATTGTTACAATGTGTCAAAACAAAACGCACAATTTCTGATGAAAAACTAAGAGACATCTTAATAATTTTGCCTACCTACTCTAATCTTAAGTTAATTTAAAAAAATAAGTAATGTAACGATTTTCAAATTATTTTCTTTTATTTTTAATTTCACGCTGTATCCCGCATAAAGCGGGGTAGGCAGCGGGAACTAGAGAACCTAGTGTTAAGACACTCCATTCTCTTTTAACAATTCCGTTCCCCACCTTCCGCCGAATTCGGCGAAGGCCGAAGGCATTGCGTGTTGAGTGGCGGAACTCAACGCCGCGCTTTGCCTTGTTACCAAACCCAAGAAATGAAAATACTAAATTTTACATTTCCTGGAGTGGGAATCGAACCCACAACCTGTCGCGTTTACAGTCGCACGCTTGTGGTATTATTATATACAAACAAGTATTGAGTATTATTTCAAAATTCCTCAAGCTTTCCCCAATCAATTCGTAACCAAAAGCGTCTAATCGAATTCAACTATTTACGACTCAAAAGATGTCCGAATATACTCATATGCTGTAATTGTAAGCAGAAGGGAAACAGTGGGAAAAGGCATAAATCATAGCGGAGCAATAAATAAAACAATAAAGTTCTAATTAGCTACTTATGAGTTTTCACTTCTTGCTCTCTTTTTGCTTCAAAATTGGTGTTCTTGCTAGAACGTACTACAAATTCTAGAACACCCAAATCCTTGCAAAATGGTAAACCGGATGGATGGAAAAACCAAGCCAGACCAAAACTCAAATGGCTGGATAGAATTCAACAAGACCTGAGTACTCTGGGTAAAACAAGCTGTAAGGAGAAAGCCAGGAATAGGACAGAGTGAAAAAATATTCTGGAACAGGCCAGGGCCCACCCGCGGTCGTAGTGCCATTCAATAGAGGGCATTCGTGGCGTAGAGGCACAAGCGTGCGCCTGTGAAGGCGACAGGTTGAAGGTTCTATTTCTACTCCAGGGATTGAAAATATAAAATATTTATAATAATAAATATTTAATATTTTCATTTCCTTGTTCTGGTAAAAAGGCAAAGCGCGGCGTTGAGTTCCGCCACTCAGCTCGCGATGTCTCAATCCGGCGGAAAGTGGGGAACGGATTAAAAGAGAACAGAGTATCTCAACAATAGGTTCTCAGGTTTCCTCTGCCTACCTTGCTTTGCGTGGGTTACAACATTAAGCTAAAAAACCATATATTTATACACATATGTAAACCACTCTATTAATAATTGACCACAATAAGGAGCTTTGCATATGCACGGTAACTACATCATGCATAAAGCCATCCAACAGATAGTACATCACATTCAAACATCGAAACCTAATTTCCTGTCTCAGATACAGCGTCCATGCCTCTAAGCCTAAAGACAAATACATAGAACCTAAACCAAACTAACTAGAACTGCCGTCCTTCCCTCTGCCATACTTGAAACAGCTAGCTTTAAGGAAATGAGATAGATTGTACGGACCAATTTATGTTGGTCGTCGAGTAGTATTGAAATGGTAAAGGAGGGTTGAAAACTATGGTATAAATTCGTTTCAAGGGAATATGTGATGATGTGTGCTGTCGTGGACTGATGTATCAAAAGTACTGATTCTCTAATACTATTCTATGTAGCCTTTAACTCAATGTCCTTTGTATTAAGTCTTTAACCGATTTCGAAATAGGAGGCGTTTAAATTCGATTGTTTTTGTGTGTTACTGCATCTACTATTTTACTGGATAAACCCATTTTGATGATTGTTTTTTTATATGATAGCTAGTTCTGATGTGTTCCTTTTTAAACATGGTTAAGAAAGGACCAATAATTTTAGAGTTATTCGGTAAAATTTTACTTTATAGTGCATTTTTATTAAGTCTGTTTTCTTTTTTTTTTATCTTAATTATAATAAACAGGCCATCAGTGGAACAGAGGCTGATTGTTGTACACGGTTACTTGAATAGACTCCCACTTGAGGGAATTATATTTCATTTCCCTGCCCTAGTAAACGTGGCGTAGAGTTCTGTCACTCAACACGCAATGTTTCGATTTCAGGTGAAAAGTGGAGAATAGAGAACTCACTCTATTGTTTACTATTCGTCTATACAAGAACTTTATGTATCAATGACGGCACTCAACGCCGTGTTTTGTCAAAGCAAACATGCATCAAATATATTTAAAATTCGTTTAAGTGTGAATCAAGATTAGACTAGATATACATACATACATACATAGCTACACGCTGTATCCCGCATATATGTAGCAGGGTAGGCAGAGGGAACCTAGTGTTTAGACACTCCATTTCCCACTTTCCGCCGAATTGAGGCTAGATATCCTCACTATATCAAAAAGGCAGCCTTAAGAAAAGATATTCAACATATGCGCACATTAGATATACGAATATACCTTAACATAAAATTGTAAGTACGAAAACAATAATTCTTAATTTGTACCAAGCCTTAGAAAAACTTTATACTACCTACTTTGGACCTGAAGTTGTTCGTAGAAACCTTAGTTAGAGAGGCACAAAGTTTAAGAGTTTTTTTCCATTAATACTTTTCCTGTTAATTTTGGTTTTTATTCAGGAGTTTTTTCAGTTTTTTTATCGGCTTAATTTTTGTTTGGCATCCACCTGCCATTACAAAGTTTCTGCCTGTTCGTTCAAACCGTTAACGTAACTTCTGTGCTTTTGTGAAGTCTACGTACTTTTGTTACACAAAAATAAGAACAGTGGGATAGTTTTCAATTGAATTGTATATATTACTGCTAGCTAGTTGTTACTCGCGGCTTTGCTTGCATGGTTAGTGACAATTCTTACTAATATTATAAATGCGAAAGTAGCTCTGTATGTCTGTCTGTCTGTCTGTTACGCTTTCACACCTAAACCACAGAACCGATTTTGATGAAATTCGGTATGAAGATAGAACTAAACTTGGGAAAGGACATAGGATACTTTTTATCGCGAAAAAATGATAGAGGGGGTTGAAATAGGGGATGAAAGTTTGTATGGAACTTCACCACATAAACCACTTAGCCTATTTTGACAAATAGTCTAGACCTTGGGAAAGACTATAGGATACTCCTTATCATATCGCGCGATATAACCGAATTTCACGCGGGCGAAGCCGCGGGCGGAAAGCTAGTTTACAATAAATTAATCATACATGATATACAAGTATGAATGCTTCATATACGCATTATTGTGAATCTTTTCATACGAATGAGAATTTTTACTGCTGTAAAAAGAAACTTACGTCACTTTATCCACTTAATCGTTTCTACTGAATAAATTATAATATAAGATAGTTTTGTTGCGACGTGAAAAAAAAACAAAAAAACACACTTTCCAGTTCTTAATATTAGTATACTCATTACTATTTATATATTTTCGATATCATAGCTAAGTTTCAAAGTATTATTACAATTATAATAAAAGCGAAAGTTTGTGAGGATGGATATTCGTTACATTTTCACGCAATAACCACTGAACGCATCTCTTTGGAACTATTTCAGAGTAATATGTAGGCTAGAGTTTGTAAAGATTTTGTGTAATTTGCTGATAACGATAATGAAAACGATAAATTTAGTTCATCCGCCGAATTGAGCAATGCCTCAATACGGTGGAAAGTGGGGAACGGAATTGTTGAAAGAGAATAGAGTGTCTTAACACAAGGTTCTCAGGTTCCCTCTGCCTACCCTGCTATATGCGGGATAATGCGTGAAGTTAAAAAAAATAGGTTACTTAAAAAAGAGAGGAAAGAGACAGAGTAACTTTTGACTAGGGCTTTTCAATAAGATATGTGATACTTGGAATTTGCCTCTTGTGATTCCAAGCAGTTCCTAATGTTATTGAATTTTGTATGAATTATTAGGGACTTAATATAATTTACTAAATTGTTATTGCTTATTTCATAATAATCAATGTTACAAACACAAAAACATAGACAATGCAATTTTGTAACGATTTTACATTTGCACCAAAAAAAAACAAATTCATACAACAGGGTAATGTTAGCAAAAAAAATAATTTCAACATTTTTTTTGGCAAAATGCAAATACTATTCTCATGTTGACTCCAAAACAAAGTTGCCCTTCTTTGTCGATGGTATCACATATAGTTATTCCACCATTGTTTCCCCGTCAAGAAGTGTCAGTGTACACAAAGGTAACAGAAGAAAGGTATGAACTCTGTTGAATTTAGCAACAAAGAGCAATGCAATGCAATGTCAATCAAAATTGTGACATGTAATAATAATATTGTAAGAAGCTGACGACTTTAACTTTTTGGGAAAGATAACGGTTATGCTTGTATTAAGTATTTTTTTTTTTATTTTAAGAAAATTTTAGCAGTTTATAGAATTATAGAGTCTAAATTTGAGCGAAAAGTGGCGAACGGAATATTTTGACACTAGGTTTTCTCTGAGCTATACAACAAAAAGCTGGAACCTGTTTTCTATATTGCATTAAATGTAAGTCTTTAAACCGGAATAATAGCGTATATTTTTTGTTCAAAAATACAATTTTGAAATCCCGGCATTTTAAATTCAGATAAGTTTCATTTAAGATGTGTGAAAATCATGAAAACTAAACATCTTATAAAATTTGTAGGGAAGAAACACCTTGAAGTCCATTTATTAGTAACAAGCAAAGCAAAGCAGCTCGAGACTGCACATGTAGGGGCGGAACTCTACGCCTTGTTTTATCTTGCTTGAGTAGGGAAATTAAAATTAATTTAAACATAATACACGTGGTAGACCACGTTTGGGAACCGAACCTAAAACCAGTCATATTTATAGTCATATACTATCCCGCTGCGCCAAAAACGTAATTGGTTAGTTTTTGATTATTATTTAATCCTGCCATTACCTTACAAATTTGGCGACTTATCTATAAAACTTGTTCGATGTCTTATAATATTTTTAACAGCAAATTTACTAACATAAATCCATTGTAACACACCTAATCCTTCACAGAACTAACTTAAGCAACAACAAACAACCACAACAATGTACAGCCAAATATTATTCAAACGCTACCTCATCAACAGCTCATCTAGTTCGGACAAGAAAAATTACGCAATATCACTCTCTTACTACAATACTTCGTTAACTTCGCTCTTTGCATAAAATTGTCTCACGAGTCCTAAGCTATGGTAGAATAATGAGAAATGACACACAACAATCAACTTTAAGCCAAACGAATAAGGTAGAAAATCAAAAATCAAGTAAACTAATAGAATCTTCGTCTATGTTTACATATACCACGTATAAATCTTTGAGTAGTCACAATGAGAACAAACGGCTCTCACCTCGCTGTAGTAATATGTTAATTTATATTTAATATAATAAATTCGTGTGTGAATAGAAATGTCCGGGGACAAACACATTGTAATGTACAAAGGCAGCAACCTTCAATTGCGTTAATCCATTTTATGGCGTGTCACGAGCACTTTTTTGTGAACGTGGACGTGAACGTGAAAGTATGGTTGACAAATAAAATATTTTATATACATACATACATAGTTTCACGCTGTATCCCGCATATAGCAGAGTAGGCAGAGGGAACCTAGTGTTAAGACACTCCGTTCCCCTCTTTCCGCTGAATTGAGGCATTGCGTGCTGAGTGGCGAAACTCAACGCCGAGCTTTGCCCTGTTACCAAACCCAGGAAATGAAAAATTCCATTTCCTGGAGTGGGAATCGAACCCACCACCTGTCGCATTTACAGTTGCACGCTTGTGCCATGACAGGGGTTTATAAAAAAATAACCATATTTACATTTTTTTTTATAATTTAACATGCTAACCGTACCCATTTTCTTAAATTCCGGTCCCCTAAATCATATTTAATTGTCATAGAAAAAGTACCATCGATGTAAATGAGGTCCTAGGGTAGATTAGCACTCTGAATCGTTGTAATTAGAAGATTTATATGCAAAGCCTCGTTTGTGGTGCACTTTATGTTATTAAAATAACGTCTAATGCTAGTATGAGTGGGGCATTGTTAGCCAAATTTGTGGGTCACTCCCATTGCTACAGATTTATGACGCGTAATGATTTAATAAATATGTGATAAAGGATTATATTTATGGCTGTAAGGATTCCCAGGAAAAGAGCCGTTGGTCAGCATCTGCTTTGCTAAGATCATGTTACTGAGAGTATGGAAAATTGGAGTAAGTTGTGGAAAGTAAGTTATGTTAGAATTTTAATAGAAATATTCTAAGAAATAAGAATTTTTACAGAAAAAAAAACCGACTTAATATAAAATGTAGTAGTTAAATAATTACAAATAACTGAAAAACTAGTCGTCAGTCTCTTTCTTTTTGAAACCGTTTCAAAATATCATGGCAAACGTAGCAAACGTTTTTCATCGAAAAAGACAACGCAATTTGCGTCAGTCAATTATTGAAAATAATGTATATATCGATGTAAAAGTCATATATTGAAATACATATTTTATTTATGATACTAATAAAAGTTATAAGTATACCAAATCTTCATACTTTCCCCACATTTTGAACGAATTTTCAAAGAAGTGATGACATATGACGTACTCCATTCTTCACCTATTAAAAACCATAATATGTGATGAAGTAAATTGCATATACTTACTCCGATATTTATTGTTATTAAGCTATGCCTAGAATATGAACTATATGTAATAAGTTAAATTGTAAGAAACCATGAGGCCATTATAAATCAATGAGACAGTTTCTGGCTATAAATGCGATGATCGTGGCTTCGGTTCCCACTGGCAAAAATGATTGTATTTATATTATTTTCATTTTTTAACTCTCTTAAGATCAACTTCTCAACACACAATTATATTCCCTATGCCTTCCCTATCTAGCTATTAAGTAAAAAATGGGAACCTGCTATACACTAAGAAGTAACTTATGACACTGTTTTTTTTCTTAATTTTTTAAATTTCATTAAAAAGTAAATATGAACTCATGACCTCCATCCCAATAACTTATGCCACAAAAGCATACATTACAAAATATAAACACATATTAAAAATAATAAACGCACAATACATCTATAGTATTGTAAATTGTACAGTTAATTGTTATTAACGTATAATTAGATTAATAACTGATATATGTAATAAGTTAAATAGTATGAATCCATGAGGCCATCAAGAATCAATGAAACTGCTTCTAACTATAAACGGGATGGTCGCAGCTTCAATTCCCATAGGGAAGAATTATTTTATTAAATTATTATCGTTTCCCAGATCTGTTAAGAGAATTCGCAGCGTTGTATTCCGTTTTTCAACACACAATGTCTCTGTTCTCTATAGATACCTACCTTGTATAGATATTCGGGAAAAAGCCTGCTTATTATACACTAAGAAGTAACTCACGTAACTTGCTTTTTAATTTTTTTTATTTAAAATAAAAAACGAAAAAATTACACAAAAAACTCAATATGAACTCATGACCTCCATCCCAATAACTTATGCCACAAAAGCATACAATACAAAATATAAACACGTATTAAAAATAATAAACGCACAATACATCTATAGTATTGCAAATCGCACAATTAATTCGCCAATAAAATTACTTTAGCACTTAAGGGGGCGTCGGTTATCCTGTTTTGAGGGGATTAGGGATTTATTACTATGACGAGTGTACTCGTATAGTACAATATGTTTTAGATTTAAACAATTTTACATAAGCTTCTTAGTAATGGCTTAAAATTTTGTTTTATTTTTTAATTGTTGTATTATTAATTTTCTTGAAGTATGGTTTTTTAGCTTCACGCTGTATCCCGCACATAGCAGGGTATACAGAGGGAGCCTGAGAACCTAGTGTTAAGACCCGCCGTTCTTTTGTGATCTATTCCCCACTTTCCACCGAATTGAGGTATTGCGTGTTGTTTGACCGAACTCAACGCGGCGCTTTGCCTTGTTACTATAGCGAAAAAATGAAAATACGAAATATTAATTATTATAAATGTTTAATATTTTCATTCCCTGTAATGGAAATCGAACCCACGTCCGGTCGCGTTTAGATTCACACGTTTTTGCCTCTACCCCACGGCTGGCCTCTGGTAAAATATATTGTTATTTTGATGAGAAATCATCATAGCGCAGTAGAATTGCGTTTGACTGTCGATGGTTGTACAAAGTGCGGGACTGAGTATCACTTAACATAACATGTAATAATTCAAATTTGAGCAAAAAGCGGAGAACGGAGTGACTTAACTAGGTTCTCTTTGCATATGTTGTTCTCTCTGTATACCTTCTTTTACACGGCAAAACAGTAATGCTAGAAAGAAGAGAGAAACCATTCTTATTACTATGCGTTGCGTTTGTCGACCTTGATAACGTCATGAAGCTCTAAGTATGTGTTTATGGGTTCGATTCCATACAGGTAAATATTTATTGCAGAAGTTATTAGGTATTTGGGTTAGTCATATTTAGGTAAAATATGACATTGAATGAAAATTAAAGAGATAAAATACCCCATAACATAAAATAGAATAATATTCATTGAAATAAATATATGAATTTCTATCAATTAAGTGACTACATTAACAATCTAAATTTTACATACAAAAAACAAGCAAAACCACGAGCAAATCCTAGTACATGTACATAATAAATAAACAAATTGAATAACCCAATACTGTAACACAACACTTATACTAATCGACCCTTAAACAAGGCAAGCAACGTAAAAATGTGAAGTACTATCGAGACGGGATTTAATTTTCACCCTCTGTAGAGAGTTACTGGTCCCCGCGGACCACCCTTCTGTGCCAGTGCTAATATAACATGAATAATTGAAACGCAAAAATCTATCAAATTGTTTTGTTTAACTTTAATTTGTTTAGTTTATAAAAGCTGTTATGTTATTTATCGGCTCTGGTAATATTAAACGCGGCGTTGAGTTCCGTCACTTAATACGTGAGGAATTTGGGTAGGGAGCAGTGAACGGAGTGTCTTGACACTCTCTGACGGTTCTCTCTGTTAAAGCTGCTACAAAGGCTATTGTGGCTCAGTGGTAATGTTTGATTGTAATTTCGATTGTTTTGAGTTTGATTTTCAAACAAATTAATGATTATGTTCAAAATATTTTTATTTATTCGTTCTTGTAAGATAAGTAGTAAGTTAGGCGTTAGGCTTCGTTACTTAGCGTATACGTACAAGGCGGGAGTAGGTTCACAAGCTTATTCAAATATGGATGTTTTTAAATCATTAATAGACCTAATGCCTTACAAAGAGCGGCGTTCAGTTGCGTCAAGCTTAATTTTTGGATATTGAGCGTAGTAGAGAAACGAAGTGACTAAAAGCTAAGACTAAGCTGTCTAAGTGTCTTTCTGACCTTGTTATGAGAAAAAAAAATGTGAAGCTGCAAAAAAACAATAAACAAGATATTCTTCCTCACAGGAATCGAACCTACTACCATAACTAACAAACAAAAACTACATCTATACCACGATAGTCATAATTTTCAACATACGTTACAAATCAGATACCCCCATGACACCCCATAGACACTCGCATGGCTAACGAAGCCCGAAGCATATTGTTTGTATTGATATGGCTTAAGTTACCATACATAATGGTTTTATACCCTCCCATATCCCATGGTTTCAACATTGTGTCATTTTATATTAGTAATGTGGTGAATGATAGAATAGATAGGAGATATATTGTAGTTATAGAGAGAATGCGTGATAATTTTTAACCGACTTGAAAAAATCAATTTTGATGATTCTATTTTTTTATATAGTAATTAGTGTTATGTAGTTTTTGAGTTATTCGTAATATTTAATTCTTTTTTTATGTTTAAATCACAATTATTACTTAAATATTAAGTTATAGAATTGTACTTTTTATTGCCTTTTGGAATTATTTTGTTGTAAATAATATTGTTAATATGTGTGCATAGAAAAAAGTTTAGGTATGAAATATTTAAATCAAGCTTATCACATAATTCTGTTTTTTTTATTTAGTTAAAGGTCATCATGGCAGTGGCACAGTGTCTGACTATATACACGAATGGTTGTGGGTTCGATTCCCGCTTAAGGTTAATCATTATACTTATTTTTGTTTTTATTTCTAAGTACACATAAGACGGCAGTGTTGTTTTCCGCCACTCAACACGCATTGTCTCCAATACAAATGAAAAAAAGAAACGGAGTGTCTAGACACTATAATATTTTACATACCTCCTGCTAGGCTAGAAAAAACGTGAAACCGGAAACCCAAAAACCTATAAAATCATCGTTATTCTATCCTACAAATATAAAAAACAGGTTACTAGTTCAAAACATTACCAAATAGAAACAACTCAAATAGCCAATATTAGACAAAATATTATTTCTTTACAACCAATTAACATACATACATATATGTCATTTGAAAATAATTGTTAGTATTTAAAAAAAATGTCTAAGTACCGTTTTGTTTTATATTACAAAAGAATGAAATATGGTCGTCACGATGTCTATCCATTGTTCCAGTACACTTATTAGAGCAACTACCGTAGCAGAAGTTGAGTTATATTGTTTGTACGTGTTGGTTTACTACTGTCAGAAGCTTGTACATTTATGAATATGTGCTATACATTATGGAATAAAATGGAATTTTTCATTTCCTGGGTTTGGTAAGGCAAACCGCGGCGTTGAGTTCCGCCACTCAGCACGTAATGCCTCAATTCGGCGGAAAGTAGGGATCGGAGTGTCTTAATACTAGGTTCCCTCTGCTTACCCTGCTAGATGCGGGATACAGCGTGAAGCTATGTATGTATGTATGTATGTAGAAATATTTTTAACCAATTTCAAAAAAGTAGAAGGTTACCAATTCAATAACGTTTTTTAACGTATTGCCGCAGTTTTGTTTACTGTGTGGACCAATTTTGATTATAATTTTTTTATTAAAATATAACAAGTTATTTTCGAGTTATTCGTAATAATTGTACTTTTCAGTGCATTTTCTTTAAAGTTGGTGTTGTATTTTGTCAAAATCTTAATTATGATCAATTATAAAACACCATACGGGCAAAGCTGCGGTCAGAAGCTAGTTTTACATATATTTTTCAGATATATTAAATTAGCTCATCACTAAGTAGGGTATAAATGGACTGATAATAGAGCACGGTGTGCTAAATAAGTGTGCCTGCAATATTCCTCATATTTGACTTACTTGTCATACTAAGTACAAAAATTAGATCGGTAAACCAAATTCAATGATGACATCGTATATTTTCTTATATAAATAAAAAAATATAAAAAAAATTATATGAAACGAACGACTGTACCAAATTGGATAAGGTTGTGTTCATTATTGTGAAGACGAGATTTGTATAAAAAAAATGATTGAGTTTCAAAATGTAGAATTATTGATAGTACAGCAGATTTTGATTTAACGAATGGGTAACATTTTCTTAATATACGACTAAAAAAGCCAACGTAAAAAATTTACCGACAAACGCTTAGGAGAAATAGGATTCAAATTTTAACATTAATACTTACTTTTCCATACTTAAGGCTGACAGAAACTTAAAATACATATATTTTTCGCAACTTCACTGTTTCTCCTGCAAAGCATGACAGTCAGAGAGAACCTACTCTCAAGACACTATGTTCGCCGTTTTACGCTTGAAGTCGAGATAGCATTAAGTAATATTTCTCAACACCACGTCTTGCCAGAGCGGAGAAATGAAAATAAATTTATATATATTTTTTTAGTTTCACGCTGTAACCCGCATATAGCAGGATAGGCATAGGGAACCAGAGAACCTAGTGTTACGACACTCCATTCTTTTTCAACAATTCCGTTCCCCACTTTCCGCCAAATTGAGGCATTGCGTGTAGAGTGGTGGAACTCAACGCCGCAACCGACCAAACCCAAACCCAAGAAATGAAAATTCACGTATTTATATTTATATTATCAATATATAAATACGTGAAGCAAATACGTTGTACCCCTTTACACGGGCGAAGGAGCATGAAACTTGGCACACTTATAGTTTATATAGAGAAGGAGTGCAGAATGATAATATCTTTTATAAATAATGCATAAAAAGTATATTAAATTAATAATTAATAAATTAATGTTACACACACTACCATGGTTCGACATTCATGTTTATATAAAGTGGCATACACATTGCTAAAGACAACGCGTTGTTAACGCGTCACCGGGGACCCTAGTATTTATAAATACGAGTATAAACATTCGCCCGAGCGAAAATCGAACCCACAACCACTAGCATCTACAGACCCTGTCCTTCCTCGGAATGGCTTAAAATATATATATAAATAAGTAGGTATATATAATTTAAATAATTATATATTCAAAGAGCGTATCGATACAATCTCAATAACAATAACACTGAGCGTGTACCACACGCTTTTGTTATACAAGCACTGGTCAGCCTTTGGAATCTGACTTCATTGTAGATCCATACATTAGTAACGCCAGTCTTTACTGACTTTGAAAATTAATGAGTCACTTTGTTCCAACTAGTCACTCCTGTGGACCCATTGTTTGGTGATGTCTTCACTACTATAACTATAGTATAACTATAGTTCTATGTTGTATATGTATTGTTATTTCAATTACAATTCTAATGCAATTGTTAAGTTTTCTATTTTGTTTGGTTTGTTAGTGATAAAACCTTGGAAAGTGTTTTTTTTAATCAGTATTTGGTTGTTAGGGTCAGTCATTTGTTACAGATGTGGTGTAAAGATCCGCCATTCAACAAATAGTGGCTTGAATTCGGGCAAGAAGCGGAAAATGGAGTGTCTGGACCCTATATAAAAAGATTACACTGTTTTGGCTCACTTCTAGCCGTCAGATGAAATTGAAAATTTGCACAAGTGTCCGAATACGATAACCATATAATATTTTTATAGCATGACCCTGATATCATCTCCAAGATGACTACCATACCGAGAAAGTAATTTTTAAGTGTGGTCTTTTTGTTTTTATTTTTCAACTAATTTATTTAGTTAGAAAAATATGCATTGTTTTCCACAACAATAATTTAGTTCCTTTTTTAAGCTATTTAATTACTTTATTAAAGTCTACATTCTTTGTCACAACAATACATATCTTTTCTTATCACAATCTCACTAAAACTTGAACTATATATTTTTTTTACAACCAATTACTTAAGTACCATAATAACCACTATTGTGGTTAAAAATGTATGTAATGTGTAAAGTTAAAAATATATAAATAGTTAAATAAAAAAAAATCGTTCTTCATACTGTACAATGTACGTTCATATACAATGTAAGTCACCGTTCTAATATCTCATATCCCTTTGTTGTTTACAAAAGAAAGTGGATAACGGAGTGTCTTGACACTAGGTTCTATCCTGATATTCAAAAAAGGGCGTAAAGTTGCTTTTTTGGACAAAACTTAAGATGACTAGATATCAGGAAAAAAAAATATTTATTTATAAAATATACATGGTTTTCATACCAACAATATCACATAACAGTGATATAGCACTACGTTTTTTTAACACTATCTCACTAAAGTTTTTTTCATAACCAATTCAACTTAGCACCATAATAACCATATAAAGGGTGTATAAAAAATTTAATAGTTCTTCATACATTGGACAATGTGAATCAATTCACCGTTCTAATATTTTTTGCACATCCCTTTGTTATTTACAAAAGGGGGATCAAAGTGACGTCATGAATATTAAATTAAATCCCTTCTAGACACCAACGCGGACCGACAGGAGCAATTGTTGGGATAGCGGGGATAGTGTAGTTGGGAGAAGAGGTAAGTTTGGTAGTTTAGATATAATTGTTTTATTATTTTTTTTAGGTCTTTTTTTTAGCTTCACGCTGTATCCCGCATATAGCAGGGCAAACAGAAGGAACATGAAAATCTAGTGTTAAATCAGTTCCCCACTTTCCACCAAGTTGATTTTTCTTATATTATATATTACCTTATAAATAATTAAATATGATTGTTGATTGATTGTTTTTACTCTAAATGTGTGCCTATGATTTACTAAAATAAAATTTGAAAAGATCATTAGTACAGCTTCATGCCTTTTCCCGTTTAATAGGGTTGTCAGAGAATTTTTTTTGTCAAGACACTCCTCTCTCCACTTGCGGCCCGAATTCAAGCCTCGGATGTTAAGTTGCAGAATTCAAAGCAGCGCTTTATTTTACCAGAGGGAAGATATGACAATAATTGATTTGATATCATTCTATCGGTTGGGAATCGAACGCAAAACCAATTGCCTTTACAGTGCGACGCTGTACCACTGCACCATAGTGGCCACTATCGTATACACCACCTACTGAGACACAATTTAAAATATAAAATATTATAACTATATTAAAACTCTCTATACATAACCTACTCTGTTCAAAATCAAAATCGCCAAACAATACCTTTACTTTCATTGTACTGTATTATGAAACAATTGTATAGGGTAACATGACCAATGGTGAGAGACCTTTATAATTTTATATTTCCAAATCAATCACTTAAGTATCATTTAAATTGAAAGTTCTTTTTAAATTGGTCGGCTATTTAGTTCATCTGGACGGATAAACGTCTGTATACATATTGTTTAGTGGTGTTATTAAGGGGCGCTTGCAATCGCTTGCTTTATAAACTTTTATGAGGCCTGTCGTGGCGCAGAGGCACAAGCGTGCCTTTAATCGAGACAGATAGTGGGATCGATTCCTACTCCAGGAAATGAAAATATAACGTAATATTTAATATTTTAATTTCCTCACTTTGGTAACAAGGCAAAGCGTGATGTTGAGTTTCTCTCAGAAACATTAAAAGAGAAGCGTAAAGTTATAAAAAAATAAACAAACTTTTTTATTATGTGTAAAGAAAGAGAACGGAGTGTCTCAACGTTGTAAGCCTAGGTAACAATTTTTTTTTTTCATTTCCACGCTTTATTAAGCGTAAGCAGACTGAATTTTACTTTAGACAATACTCGCCGCTTTCAACCTGAATTTAATACGCTTTGTCTTAATAACAATAAAAATAATAATTTAAATATAATTATTATCGCAAGCGAGAATCGAACCCAAAATCGCGTTTAGAATTAAATGTTATTTCTAACTCAGCTTTAAAACCAGAATTCAAATTAATAAACCATCACCATGACGCCATCATGGCCCAGTGGCACAAGGTTCGATTCCCATTCGGCGGAATTGGCCATTCTGTCATTCATTTATTAAAGTATTCACATTTCTGCGCTCTGGCAAGAGAACGCGCGGCGTTGAGTTCCACTATTAAACTCGCAAAGTCTGGAATTCGAGCGGAAAAGGACAACGGAGTGTCTCGACACTAAGCTCATTCTGAATACTCTTCTGTGCGAAATAAAGAGAAAAGCTACGAAAAAAAATTATAAACAAAATAAAACACCTACAGTAGCTAAACTATAATAATTAAATGAGCTAACTGGGAATCGAATCTATACCTTAATTCGCATGTCCACATGCCATATATCGCAAAATGCTAATCCTCGCTCCAAGGCGTCACGGTATAAACGCGTAAATCGTAAAACCTCTATAGCTTGCCCGCTGGGTTTTGTTGCAAGTTTATTACTTTGAAAGCTCTTTGTAGTGTATTTGTATAGCGATTAGTCTAGATTCAAATCCGAAGGCAGATAATGATTTTTTAAACTTTTTTTTAGTTTCACACTGTATTCCGCACATAGCAGGGTACAAAGAACAAAAGAACTTAGTGTTAAGGCACTCCGCTCTCTTTTAACATTTCCGTTTCCCACTTTCCGCCGAATTGCGTGCTGAATGGCGGTGCTTAACTCCGTATCTACCATACCCGAGTTTCCTCGGGTATGGTAGATACGGATATGGTAGATACGGATAAGCTTTCGCTTATTTAATGATTACAAGGTCTTTTAAAATATGGCACAAATATGAGACGTAAAAGAAAATAATAACCGACTTATTACATAAGTTATGAATTATGATATATATTACAGCTAACTATACAATGAGCAAACAAAAATGTAATCTCGTGCCATGTCAAAATAAATCCTTTGAAAATACTAACTTTAGTTTTATGGTCCTTCCTTTATGTTTGTAAGCTATCAATGGAAAACTATCGAAAATACAGGACATTCGAAACAATATTTTTTTAATGCCATTGTCTAACTAAAAAGCCATGATTGTGGGTTCGATTTCCACTTAAGGATATTGAAATTATTTTCATTTTCTTCCCCAGTAGGTCAAAGAACGGCGTTGAGTTTCGCCATTCAATATAAAATCTCTCTTGGAATCGGGTGGAAAACTAGAGAATCGATTGTCATGACATTAAGCTCTCTGCCTATTCTCCTATGATTGAAAAGGCGTGACTTTTCTTTATTTTTAGCAACTCCATGCTTTTAATCTCCTACAAAATCTAGTGTCGAGACACTCCGAATTCCATTTTCCTAATTCGAGACATAGCGCGTTATGGAGCGGAAGTATAGAATGCCCTTAAAAATATATTCCCATCGTGGCGATCGAACCCAAAACTAATCAACTCTCTATTTTTCTAGATTTTTTTTTAAGAAGACGACGAATCCCTTAAATTACTCAATCATTTTTAAACATTTTCAATTGCAAAATATGTAAAACTTTCAAGTTTACTTTTTAAGCCAAACACACTAAAACGATACACAATATACAAAAACCACAATATAATATTTGCATTTAAAATATAGTATACTAAATCATACAAACTCCATCAAAACATATCTTTGTTTTCCACAATACGACTCGATCTCATTGCTTTGTGGTCGAAACCCTTTCAAAATCATCTTCCAAGACAACTTCAACGATGGTTAGTATGAAGAATGCAAGCGATTTAGTACGTTATGGATGCGATGGATAAGGGAATTGTATATTTCGTCGGATGTGTTAGTAATTTGGTCGCAGGTTATAGGTCCTGAGTTAAATGAAGCCGTACGTCAAGAGCGGTGGGCTAAGAACGAATGACTTAGTTTATGTGATGATATATCAATATGCTTACGAGACCCAGCCTCCATTTGTTTCGACAACACAATGCGGTATAAAAAATTTTAAAGCTCTAATTAGTAAGACGTGTGCCTGTCGAAATGTTTTGCTTAATCTAAGAGTGTATTCTTGTTGTTTAGCTTTACGCTTTCCCACGTCAAGTCAGAGAGAATCTGATATTAATACACTCCGTTCTCCACATTTAGCCCGAATTCCAGTCATATTGTGCTGAGAGGCAGAATTGAACACAATGCTTTGTTTTATCAGACCCCAATAAAAATAATTTAAATGTCGTCATTTCTTCGATTAAGGACCGAACTCACAACCATTCATGCTTACAGCCAGACGCTGTTCCATTGCGCCACGATAGTTGCTTCAGACATGTGAAACAACTGACGTGATAGTCAATAAGACAAAAATATAAGCCTCAACAAAAATTGTTTAACCAGACGAGTCTTTTTGTTGACGTACATAACACTAAATACTGAAATCAACTACACTATTACAAATATGAAAATGGTGTCTTACCAGTGTTATCACATAATATACTTATATATATATAATAACATATACTGGGGATACCACTAGGTGGTAAAAGTGACATGACTTTGAACCACTTTTTCGATGAAAATGTTCGATAATTAAAATTAGTGTCGGAAGAAACATAGATGCCATCGTGGCGCAGTGGGTCAGCTTCTGACTGTGAAACGCGATTGCTTGTGGGTTCGATTCCCACTCGAGAAAATGACGACATTTAAATTATTTTTATTGTACTCTGGTAAGATAAATCAAGGCGTTGAGATCACTCATTACGCTATGTTTTGAATTTGGACACTACGTATGGTTTTGACACGGCGTTCTCTCTACCTTCTATGCGGAATAAATCATGAAACTGAAAAGAACTGGGCTCTATGAGTCCACAGAATCGAAGTTTTGGACAGCAACTAAACTCAAAACTTACTATCAGGGCAATAAACAGTAAGTATAAATAAAATATATCATTTTAAAAGCACAGTCATTCCATTTTAATATTTACTACTAAGTAACATTGTTTTGTTAGAAATCCGAATATTAAATTTTTAGCTAAAGTCCAAAATATTACTGCATATATAAGTATATTTATGGATACTTAACACGAACTGTCTTACCTAACTCAAGATAACACAAAAACCGTCAAATGAGTTCTAAATCAGATCTGCGGTACCTTTTCATGATATGAATGTTTATTTTTTTCAGACATAAAAATAATAAGGATTTTAACAAAAAAAGAAAACTGGCAAATAAAATGTATTAAAAAGTAGAATTATTACGAATAACTCAAAAACTACTTATCTGAACACAACTTAATATGAATAGGATCACATCAGCAGCGCTAGCTATCATAAAAAAAACATCTTCAAAACTGATTCACCCAAAAAATTATGCGTCAAAACACATAAAAAACAGTTGAGAACCTTCACCTTTTTTGGAAGTAGGAAATGTAAGCAACCTATGATTGAAACAGACTACTTATTTAATGTAATGCGATTAAATATACCTAAACGAGTAATCCTACTAATATTACAAATACGGAAGTTTGTAAGGGTGAATGTTTGTTACTCTTTCATGTAAAAACTATTCAAGGAATCTAGATGAAACTCATCTAGATTCCTTGAATAGTTAATAAAGCAGTTAATAAAGCTTCACGCTGTATCCCGCATATAGCAGGGTAAGCAGAGGGAACTCGAGAACCTAGTGTTATGACACTCCGGTCTCTTTCAACAATTCCGTTCCCTAATTTCTGTACCTTAATAGAGGTTAATTTGGCTATATGATGATAAGTAAGTTTCTTCATAATTGATGTTTCCATTATCTTGCTCTTTTACGACACAACGTGAGGTCGAATTCCACCTTTCAACTCATAATGTTTTCAACTCTGGTAGAAAATGGAGAACGGAGTGTCTTCATTCTATGTCCCAACTTTATTGGAAAAGCGTGATACAAAGTAATTACATATATAAGTTAAGGAAATCATGGCGCAGAGGCACAAGCGTGCGACTGTAAACGAGACAAATTATGGGTTCGATTCCCACTCCAAAAAATGAAAATATTAAATATTTATAATAATTAATATTTAGTATTTCCATTTCCTTGCTCTGGTAATAAAGCAAAACGCGGCGTTCAGCACCTAATGCCTTAATTCGGCGGAAAGTGGGGAACGGAGTTTCTTTCAACTAGGTTCTGGGGTTCCGTCTGCACTCCCTGTGTTTGACATTCATGTTTATATATAGTGACATTTACGTTGCTAGGCAACACGATGTTAACGCGTGACCAGAGACACTAGTATATAAAAAAAGTATAAGCGAAACCACGGTTTAAGCTTGTACGTAAGTATAAAAGGAGTCTTACCGCACATTCGCTCATTCACAGGCGTCGTGTCTTGATCAGTTTCACTATTTATCTGCCATTGTTTCGTCTACATAAACTTTACGGTTTACGACCATCTTAACTGCTTAGTGCCAACAAACGATGGTTAGTTTTGAGAAAATTAAGTTTTTTACTTTTACTGACGCGCGTTTAGCTTTGTTGCTGTTTGGTTTATATTGTTTTTGTTTCTTTTGTATTGTGTGTGTGGAGTTTGGTTTGGTTTAAGTTATAAATAAGATATTAAAAACGCCTGTTGCAAAGGCACTAGCTTGCGACTGTAAACGCAACAGGTTGTGGGTTCGATTCCCACTCCAGGAAATGGAATTTTTCATTTCCTGGTCTTGGTAAGAAAGGCAAAGCGCGGCGTTGAGTTCTGCCACTCACCACACATGGCCTCAATTCGGTGGAAAGTGGGGAACGGAGTGTCTTAACACTAAGTTCCCTCTGTCTACCCTGCTACATGCGGGATACAGCGTGAAGTTATGTATGTATGTATGTATTTTTGATGTTGTGTGTGTGAAGTTTGGTTTAGTTAAAGTAATAAATAAGATATTAATAATACATGATAAGTTATTAAAAAAATATTATAGTACTTATTGAGGTTTTTTTTAATCAATTTCAAAAAGAAAAAGGTTCTCAATTCGATTCTATTTTTTTTATCTGGGTTAAAGTATAACTTTTTACTGGGTAAACAATATTTGATGATACTTTTTTCGTGTGATAGTTACACTAACTTAACTTTGTTGGGACCGCTATTTAAAGTTTATCAAGACCAGTAGTTTTTGAGTTATTCGTAATAATTTTATTTTATGTTACTTTAGATTTCTCTTTCTGCTTAAATTTTAATTAAGTATTAAATTTAATATATATCTAGGTTATTTATTGAAATACTGAGTAGTAGTGGAAGCATACATAGCATGTTTTTTTTTGAATATCATAGACATTAAAATAAGCTCCTTAATATTCGTGCTTTTCCCGCATAAGGTCAAGACACACATATTACGTATAATATTCTTTATTGCACATAAAGTTTATAAAAAAATAAAAGACTATAGAACTGCATGTCGACAAAGGTGGACTTATCTCTAGAATAGATCTCTTCCAGTCAACCTGTGGAAGTGGAAGTGTAACAGGTAGCAGGATCAAAGTTCAGCGCAATAAAAAAAAATAATTACTTAAGAGACGCAAGGCATCTTTAATATATTTATATTGAATACATAAATTAATATATAAAAATATAACATACACATACATATATATATATATATATACGTATAGATTGGTATAACACAACACCATGCTATACCTCACCGGAGCGAAGAAATATAAAAAAAATAACAATCATTATTTGCCCAAAGTGGAAATCGAACCCACTCAACTCAAACCTTTCAAGTTTAAAGTCAGACTATTACGAAACCAGGAAATATTACCAGTAAATAATATTTCTATTATATACATACAAAAACTAAGTACAAATAAGAATGTATTAGTACCCTTTGTATGTGAACAAACATCTATGACATAGTGTCAAATTCAAACCAACTTCGTGATTTCCTTTTATGTTGCCTTCCAAAGTACAAGTAATTTACATTCTTTATTTAAGTCAACATACATACATACATAGCTTCACGCTGTATCCCGCATATAGCTGGGTAGGCCGAGGGAACCTAGTGCTAAAACACTCCATTCCCCACTTTCCGCCGAATTGAGGCATTGTATGCTGAGTAGCGGAAATCAACGCCGCGCTTTGCCTAACCAAACCCAGGAAATGAAAAATTCCATTTCCTGGAGTGGGAATCGAACCCACAACCTGTCGCGTTTACAGTCGCACGCTTGTGCCTCTACGCCGCGATAGTTATTTAATTAAGTTAAGGTAAGTAAGATATATCTATATACCAACACGTGAAGTAAAAACTTTGTACCCCTTTTTACGAAAATTACGCGAACGGAGGAGCATGAAACTTATAGTTTATATAGCGAAGGAATGCAGAATGCTAACATTTTTTTAAATAATGCATAAAAAATATATAAATTACCAAAATAAATGTTACTCACACTACTTTGGTTTGACATGCATGTTTATATAAAGTGACACATACATTGCTAAAGACAACGCGTTGTTAACGCGTCAACGGGGACAATAGTATTTTTAAAGAGGTATCTTTGTATTTCCGAATATAGCATAGCAGAATAGTCAGAGAGAACCCAATGTAACGACACTCCGTCCTCAACTTTCCGCCCAAAATCCAAAATAGAGATATTACTTGTTGAGTGGCGGAACTCGGCCTCGCACTTTGTCCTACTACAGCGGTGAAATGAATATTTGAATAAAAACATTTGTTCGAGTGGAAATCGAACCCAGAACCAATCGCGTTTACAGTCAGACGTTACACGACTGCGCCACGATGAATTCTGAGATTACTGCGTTTTTACTAAATATATTTTTTTATTTATACATATCATATTTGTGTGCAATAAAGAGTATTTGTATTTATATATTTTTTTGCACCTTCACAGTTTTACTTGTATAGCAAGGTGTAGTGATCCTAGTGTCTAGACACTACATAATCCGCTTTTCACTTGATTTCGTAGCATTTCGTATGAACTGGCGGAACTCAACGCTGCGTTTAGTCTTAGCAAAGAAAAAAAAATGTTAAACAAAACCAATCATATTTACAATGAAACATATTGTAATAGATATAAATAAGTTATTCCTGTTAATATAATGCTAGTTTAGTAGTAATAAAGAGTGGGACAGACAGACCCACGTGGGTGCGAAGTGGAGGCACTACACATTACGTTTGTTCAAGTAATGGACTCTGCCAGGAACATTGAGAGCAGATCAGTAAAAGATGTGGAGCACGGATATTATAATGATATAAATAATATAAGAAAAAAATACTATAAATAGAAATACTTTTTAACTTACAAGCTTCACGCTAAAAATCGTCAGCTAAAAATCAGTGAGACAATCATCTAATGCCTGTGGTGGCGCAGAGGCACAAGCGTGCGACTATAAACACGACAGGTTGTGGGTTCGATTCCCACTCCAGGAAATGTAAAAACTTTAGTATTTTCATTTCCTGGGTTTGGTAACAAGGCAAAGCGCGGCGATGAGTACCACCACTCAGCACGCAATGCCTTAATTCGACGGAAAGTGGGGAACGGAATGTCTTAACAACTAGGTTCTCAAGTTCACTCTGCCTACCCTGCTATACGCGGGATACAGCGTGCAGCTAAAAAAAAAATTCTATATATTTTTTTAATTTTCAATTTCACGCTGCATTCCACACATAGCGGAACATAGGGAACCTGAGAAACTATTGTTAAGATACTTAAGCCAGTCGTTTAAGCTGCACCGTTTCCTTAAAATTTTCGTTCCCCGAACACGCTGTGTCCCGAACATAGCAGAAAAAAACCTGAGAACATAGCGTTAAGACACTCCGTTCTCTTAAAAAAATCCAAAAAATATTTAATACATGTAACTCCACTCCTTTCAAACTGTCCCTTTACGTACTATAACATGTCGTTCTTTATTTTCCTAAACTACCCTTCTAAGAAACGTCACACACCAACTAAGTGGGGGCTATGATCACTGTTTGACCAAATTAACACTTTTAAACAATCTTCACTGAAGAATTTCTCTATGTAAAATAAACAATACAGTTTTACTTATGTATACTGTTTTTTATTATTGTGTTAATTTTCTTAACTATGGTTACTATTATGTGGCTTATAAAGGGGTATTTAATTGTCTCGAGAAATTAAGCTTTAGGTTTCCTTCATGGCGAAGTGCAACAGTGGTCGTGAGGTCGATATGTACTCGGAGTAATAATTATATTTAAATTATTTTCACAATGCAGGGTTAGATTCCGCCAATAAACAATATATAAAAATTGAGCAAAACTACTCAGAGTGTCTTAACACTAAGTTCTCTCTGCCTATTCTGTGAGAAAATGGTAAAGCTGTTGAAATTTGAACACTAGTCACTTTATTTAAATTCACTCTAGACAAAACCAGACAGAGAGATGGTGGAAATACTTTTGTTATTAATAATTTTGGAATATTCCGTAATTTTATCTTAAAAACCTCATCTACGAGTATTCCGTCCAGTTAGACATATATCTGTGCTCCACTTTCCACGTGAAATTGAGACATTACGTATTAAGTGGGCCTCAACGCCGCGGTGTATCTTACTAGAGCGAAGAAACAAAAAAAATCAATACGATTACTCCCAAACGGGAATTGAATCCACAACCAACCAAATTCACAGTCCATTACCCTACTACGAATAACTAAAATCTATAAAAAAAAAAACACAAAAAAGACCATAACAAATTATAAGATATTATTGTCATAGAAAAATATTAAACCAATGTAATATCATTGGCCGAACAATAGAGTCGATACCAAATCAAATAGGTATTCGCTGACCCTATATCGAACCCGCACCCTCGCCCTTCATTGTCCGCGCCAGACTATCTAGCTTAAATAAAAACTTGTCATCTGCCCAACAATGGTTGAATGAAACAGAATTTTCAATTTTGCGATATTCTTATTACTTATTATTAGAAGTTACCTCCTTTTAAGATTACTTATTCCTTATTTTTCCATATTTACTTTACTTAGATGTCATCATAGTGTATTGTGGTGGGGTCTTCGCTCTCCTCCCTGGGGAGGAGGGGTGGGGAGGAGGGGTGGCTTCAGGCTCTTAGGCCTATGGCCATGGGAGTCTTCTCCGTCCATGAATATGGGCGGGTCTTCAGGTTGGCCCATAAAGCCTCTGTAGGGGTTCTGTCTACAATTTCGGTTCCAGTTTGGGAACCGAAGAAGGATGGTAGTCGAAAGGAGGAGGGGGGGAAAGAGCCATATGCCACCCGGGCGATCAGCCCAGCCGGGTGAGACCCACGATTCCTCGTGTGAGGCCCAGCTAGGCGATCAGCGACCAAGGTAGCAGCTCAGGGGATCAGAGGAGGGGGTAGGAGGTCTCTAGGCAGGAGACGGCGGTGCTCTGGTGGACGCGCATGCCAGGGTGCGATGTTCTTGATGTAAATAGTGTATTGGTAGAATATCTCTAAAAGCGATGGTTGTGAATTCGATTTTCATTCCAGGGATTGTATTTAAAATATTTTCGTTTCTTCGCTCTATCAAAACAAAAGATGGCCTTGCTGTGTATTTTTTTCATTTATTCTTTTTTTTTTTACATTTTTACAAATATATTCTGTTTTTTTTTTAACTTCAAGCTGTATCACGCACATAGCAGGGTAGGCAAAGGGGGCCAGAGAACCTAGTGTTAAGACACTCCGTTCTCTATTAACAATTCCGTTCCCCACATTCCGCCGGATTGTTACATTGTGTGCTGAGTGGCGGAACTCAACGCCGCGCTTTGCCTTGTTACCAGACCCAGGAAATATTAAATATTAATTAAAATGTTCATTTCCTGGAGTGAGAATCAACCTCACAACCTGTCACGTATACAGTCGCTCGCTTGTGCCTCTGCGCCACGACACGTGTTATGTATTCCCTTACTTTTGTATAAACAGGTAATGTCTAAAATAGCTTCAGGTATCACGCATAGCAAAGTTGGAAAAGAGAATAGTCACTAGTGTCACGACACTCTGTTGTCCTCCCTTCATCCGAATTCAAGATTTTTTCAAGTCGCGGAAGTCATCCCCAAACCACTGGTCTTACCGAACCGAAGAAATAAAAATAATTTTAATATATTCTTTCCCTCGAATAAGATTCGAACCCACACTAATCTCGTTAACATTCATACACTATCCCATTCCGCCACAATTTTCTCAATAGACTATAGTTAATATTTATAATAATCAATGTAACAAGCGACACACACGAGTAATTTCGGCAAATGGTGGAGTTTTATCTTTCAGGTTTAAAGGCAAGCCAACATTCCTATCTTTCGATAATGGCTATCGTTAATATTACGTGCAAACAAACAGTTAAATACTTTTACGAGAGATCGCTCGTAAAAATTGATTGAAGTCCCGTTTAATAACTCGACCACAATACCATGAGTTATGGACGTCTAAGCATGTGATAGTTGTATTTTATGGCGTTTTCCTAGCAAAAGGTATGATTGAATCCTTTTAATATGTTTTTTGACACCACTATGGCTCAGTGGTTACGAAATTTCAATTTTCAAAATCAGGAGCGGGTTGAATTCAGTTTTAATACAAAAAATTGAGATTTGAATAATTAATTTAAAATATTGAAGCCATCGTAGCGCAGAGGAACAGCGTGTGACTAAAGGCGGTTAGTAGTGGGTTCGATTTACATTAAAGGAATTATATTTTAATTATTTTCACTACCCCGCTTTGGTAAGATAAAACTTTGTGTCTTCTAAAAATGCTTTTACAATTTTGTCTTTTCTATTGATTCTTGAGCTGGTACCATAAACATTGTGGATAAATATAGGTCAATATTTTTTAATTAGTTATAAATGTGTAGTAAGATATAGCGCGGCGTTGAGTTCCGCCATTCAACACGCAATGTCGCGAACTTCGACGGAATTAGAAGAGCGGAATATATTGATACTATATCCTCTGTCTATCTTGCTATACAGGAAAAAGCGTGAAACCATCAACTAAATAAGCTTACCTAATATTTAAAACAACTTTCTACCTACATTTAATTCATATACGAACAATAAGTCCATACAAATCTATTTAAAAATTCAAACGTTAACAAAAACACGTCACACTCCTGTCAAAAACAGTATAAATACACGTCATAACGTTTTACCATCCAAGTGTTTCCCTCTTCCCTACAAATCGATACACCATTGTTACCACCATGGGAATTTCAATCAAACATGAAACAGTGACTGCTCACCTGAACCCTTCCCCAAAGAAATTTATTAACTGGTTCCTCATAATGGGTATTTAAAACACATGTGTATGTGAATACATTATTGATATTATATGATAGTTTATTTAACTTCGTGTTTTTTTTGAGTCTTAGAAAGCAACGTTTTGTTAGGAACCCTCTGTATGCCTTGAAAGTAGGATAATTGAAGGATTTTGGTCTAAGTTGTTAGTTTGGGTCAACGCCCCGATACGATTTTGGACAACTTTTGACGGGAACCGTCAGCTATTATTAGTTCTGATTGACAAGTTGGGACAGTCCTGCTTGACTCCTTGTTACGTATTTTTGTTATTTTTATATATATAATAATAAATGCTTGAGTTACTCGGTGACTGATAGACAACGTACAGATGAAACTACTGGCCATATAAGATTAATAAATAGATATTAGCCAGAGATGAGGCTGAGATTTGGCATGTAAAGTCCTTGTGGAGTAGGGAAATATTAGGGGAAGATGTTTTGAAATACCTACGATAACGGATAGAAACAGGACACTCTGTCCTTCACTTTCCGCTTTAAAGACGAGACTTTTCTTGTTGTATAGCAGAACTTAACGCCACATTTTGTCTTACCATTTTGTCTTTTGTCAAAGGTATCAAAATAATTAATATAATCACTCCCCAGAGACGGGATCGAACTCATAACCAATTGCGCCAATGCAGACTCTCTGTGCCATAATAGCCCCAAAAATATACAAAAACACTTCAAAATATATTTCTTAGAAACTAAAATACAAATTTGTATGAAGTACAAATTTTTTAACACAAGCTACCGAATGTTTAGAGCTGGCCCAATTTCATATTTGAACGTGTAATTAGTGTGCTACTGAGTTTATTTATTTAGTGATACTGTGGACTTTGTTATGCTAGCAGATAAATCTATGTGAGATTTCTTTTAGTTATCCCTATGGTACAGTTATTTATTATATGTAATTTTATAATAGCACCAGTTCTTTAATTATAGCGCTTCAAGCGTGCCAGATAAGCTCATTTCGCTAATGTCATGTTGTATGGAGAACACACGAAGAAGGATTGATCAGTAAAAATGAGTACTATAAGAGATTTCATATTAAAAAGACATCCAGTGATAATACAGTAACCTTTATCTGAAACAAAACGAATGATAGTACCTATAGTGGATTTGAATCCATTACACGATTGATCGTAAGAGGTATTTAAGGGCATCGTGGCGCAGTAGAACAGCGTCCAACTGTAAGATCAAGTGGTTGTGGTATCGATTATCACTTTCCGCCGAATTGAGGCATTGTATGCTGAGTGGTGCAACTCAACGCCGCGCTTTTCCTTGTCACTAAACGCAGGAAATGAAAAATTACATTTCCTGGAGTGGAAATCGAACCCACAACCTGTCGCGTTTATATTCGCACGCTTGTGCCTCTGCGCCACGACAGGCGTCAATATCGTATCTACTACCTATAAACTTTAAATAATTAATAAACATACATATATCACACAAATCTGTTACTGAGATACCGCTTCAGACCGCCGTTTTCATTGATCAATGATTGACAGATGCACAATGGAGCACTCTTTATGACTCTCCTGCGAGACGTTTTCTTATCAAAATCAAGATTACGGACCCTCCAATGTAAAATATCCTAAGTGACACTTGGCTTATAACAACAACGTTCTATATAGCCAAGCAAGCGTCTTCGACGTGGAACTTTGTCACAATAAGTTTTGAAGAGGTTATTAAAATGATATGCGTCCGTATGTGACAAGTAAATGATAGTTATTATTGTTTGACGAATATCTCTCTAATGACGCTCGTTTTGAATCTGATAACACTTTCTTGTTTTATTTCCACTTGGATCATTGTCCGACGGTGTGTTTTATTGTACGCGGGACAGAGCTATTTGTTATAGTTACTACTTTGTGTACCATTCGCGATTATTGTACGAGTAGAAACTCATATAAAAATGTAAAAATTGTTTTTGTATGTCTAAAAATGGATGAATGGTTGAGTTTTTTACTATTGTAGTTAAAATATGTTTATTGGGTGAATTAAGTGTTTAGGTGGAAAGTGGGGAACGGAGTGTCTTAACACTAGGTTCCCTCTGTCTACCCTGCTATATGCGGGATACAGCGTGAAGCTAAAAAACAAAATAATTCTTTAAAGTCAAAACGTATTTTTTTCATCAAATACCTAACGCTTTTTACGGGCAATTAAAAATAAAATTATTCTCAAATCATGGTAATGGTTATTTATTTGACTAAAATTTTACCGATTGTGTTTTATATGCATTACTGCGTAACTTTTTAATGGGAGAATCAATATCGATGATTCTTTTTTTATATAATAACTACTGCTTTTAATGTCATCCCATTTAAATTTGGTAACTTTTGGATTCTCCACAAATTTACTTTTTAGTGCATTTTATTTGAATTAGGTTTTCTTTTCTCGTGAAATTTTAATTTATTTACGCAAAGTAAGTACCAACAACATTTTTAGAATATGGGGTCATCATGACTCAATGGTACTCAATGGTTGTTAGTATCCTAAAATTATCCTAAATTCTCTACATGAGGATATATATGAAATTAAATAAAAGAAAATATACATATATATAAACAAATACAAAATTACCTATACATTGCGACAATATTCAAATTTGGGTTACAAAACATAAACGTTGACCATTCTATTGTTATCTTTGTGCTCTTTGAAGACAAACCACACACGACTGAAAAAAACCTACAATAACTTCTTTCAAATGGCGGATGTCAAAAGCGTTTCCACAAGACTCATGTCAATCGTATTAGAACTAATTTGTAGAGAAAAAAACGAGAAAAATTTAAACTATTTTACTTATTCTCCCACCAAAATCCTTAACATAACGGGATAGAGTCAAAAATGGTGTAATTTTTGAACTTTTAAACTAGGTTTAACCAATTAGTGTCGAAGAAATGGTTATTATTGATGTTACATAAACTTGGACACCGACAGATTGTTTTGTTTTCAAGATTACTTTGAAAAGCGTTTGTAATTTTTGAAAGAACATATTGTAAAATGTTAGCGTTTGGAAGTCAAGCACAATATATCAGTGGTGGTTTTCATTTTCTTTAAACCGTACTGTATTTACTGTAAGGTAGAATAAGGACACTGTGATACAAATTTTGTTCATATACCTACCAAAGAAATGATTTTTTAGGCTTCACGCACACAAGCAGAAAGTACCTAGAGCCAAGATACTCTCTTCTCTGCTTTTCGTACAGAATTTAACACATTCTGAGTGGCTAAATCAACACCACGTTTTATTTTATAAATTTTTTTGAAAACGTTTAAAAAAACAAAAACTTCTTATAGAAGGTCATACTTTCTGAGTTTTTGATATATTGTATATCTCACCATAGACATGTGTTCCAAACGTGACAAAGTGATGTTAATATTGGAATGTTGAATTTCAAAAACTCAAAGTAGGTAGTAGGTAAGCAACTAAAGGCTTTACCTCGAACTTGTAGCCCAAGTGTAGACTTTAAAGGCCCCTTTAAAATATATTAATACTTTCCTCTACTGTCCAAGTTCCTTACTCTATCTATACAAAGTTACCTTTGCATTTCGTAATAGATACTCATTTTTTTTTTTATTATAGGGTAAATCATATTTTTTAAAGCTACCATTACACAATAAAAAAAACTAACACATAATGTAAAAAAATATTTAAACAGTTAGCGGAAGTATAATATTATAATGTGATAATTGTTACTTGGATTACGTAACTTATTTTTTAGTTACCAAATGAATGAGAATGAAGTACTCAAGTACTATAATAGATATTAGTTGTATACTAGTATTTTCGTTTCGCGCTAGTAAGACAAAGCGCGGCGTTTAATTTCGCCACTCAACATGCAATTCATACATAGCTTTACGCTGTATCCAGCTTATAGCAGTGTAAGCATAGGGAACCTAGTGTTAAGACACTCCGTTCCCCACTTTCCACCGAATTGAGGCATTGCGTGCTGAGTGGCGGAACTCAACGCCGCAATTCAAACATGCAATTCACAATCATTATTTTTTATGCAACGATAGTGTGGTATAATTCAAGGAATTCTATTCAAAGAATGGAGTATTTAAACATTCTGCCTATCCTAGAATGTTATGCTATGGTTTTTAACCAACTTAAAAAAAGAAGAAGTTCTCAATTCCATTTTTATTTATTTGTGGCATTGCGTAACTTGTTATTGAGTAAGCCCATTTTGATGATTTTTATATATTAATAGCTAGTGCTTCTGGTGTGGTCTGATTTAAATTTAGTTAAAATCTGATGATTAGTTTTTGAGTTATTCGTAATAATGTTACTTTTTTATTCCTTTTTTTATTAGAATCTTACGCCTGTCGTGGCGCAGAGGCACAAGCGTGCGACTGTAAACGCGACAGGTTGTCGGTTCGATTCCCACTCTAGGAAATGGAATTTTTCATTTCCTGGGTTTGGTAACAAGGCAAAGAGCGGCGTTGAGTTCCGCCTCTCAGCACGCAATGCCTCAATCTAGCGAAAAGTGGGGAACGGATTTGTTGAAAGGGAACGGAGTTTCTTAACACTAGGTTATCAGATTCCCTCTGCCTACCCTGCTATATGCGAGATACAGCGTAAAGTTAAAAAAAGAAAGAAAAGAAATTAAATCTTAATTGTTTTCTTAATCAAGTAATCATATACAAAATACCGACAATTACTTACAATTACCATCCAAAATTATTTAAAACCTTTAAATTCCTTATAATAACATTTCCAAGTAAATACTATTATTAAATCTGCAATACGTAATCTTCGTAAAGCTCTCAACTCTCAACATATTCAAAATGACTCTTTAGACAATCAATCTTAGACCCTTTTTAGGTAAAGGTACATTCACATTGACTGGGCAGCGACACGCTGTATCCAACATAGCAGGGTAGACAGAGTGAACCTAGTGTTAAGACACCTTGTTCACCGCTTTTCGTCCGAATTAAAGACATTGCCTTTTAAGCGGCAGAACTCAACGCCGTGCAATGACATTGTCTGTGAATAACATAATTTAAAATCTTTGTTAACGTCTGTCTGTCTATTAAGTTCTCATTTGAAATACTATTATGTATAAATATATATTATGTATATATTTTGATTTCACATGTCTTGTTAAGCAAAGCACTCCTTTAAATTTCGCTTTGCTTTAGTTTAACTCTAAAATTAATGAATAGTGGATACCGGAATATCTTATTATTAGTTTCACTATAGTAACCTTCCAAAAAACTTAATCCCTTTTTTTCGTTTGTACAATAAATAATAGTTGGAATAAAAACTGCGACGTTGAGTTCCGCTACTTAATACGCTATCTTTTGTATTTGGGCGGAACGTAGAGAAAGGAGTGTCTTAACACTTGTTTTCCTCTGAATACACTGCTATATTGAATAAAGCGTTTATGCTTCTTTTGTAAAATATTCCTAATATTATTAATATATTCATATAACCACTCTATGTGAAACACACCGACAACGATTTAAGGGTTAAACTGGCAAGTCACGCGTCCAGTCCCGGGGGATGATCCGCTATGCATAGCCCTCGATTAGGATCGACGCCGTGAAATTGTTGAGAACTTAATGCGATGGAAACTTTGACCAGCCTCGCTTGTTTAGACATTTTTGCTTTATTTAAATATACTTAAAAATTTTCTAAATTAGGCATTTGACATCTTTCTATCGTATAATTATTGTCGTCTGTCGTGACGCAGAAGCACAAGCGTGCGACTGTAAACGCGACAAGTTGTGGGAATCGAACCCACAACTTGTGCCGCTGCCCCGTGCAGAGGGAACCTAGTGTTAAGACACTCCGTTCCCCACTTTCCGCCGAATTGAAGCATTGCGTGCTGAGTGGCGGAACTCGACGCCGCGCTTTGCCGTGTTTGCTTTTTTATTAAAAATCAATACATACAACTAAAAAAACAAACCAACTACTGTCTAATTTTATAACAATCATTGTACATTACATAACCATACAAAATTATATTTCGGAGAGATCACAGTGAAACACCGCGTTCCCCTTTATATTAAATTGAAGGTATCACTTACAGAACGGATGCGGCAGCTTCTACCAGTCACAATTTTAATCAAATTTCAACCTAATCTTAAAGAAATACGTGTTTTTTTCATTTCATAGTGCTAAGTACAGTAGCCACTTGAAGACCGGAAAGCTCCGTCAGTTTTCGCGCACTACTAACTCTGTATGCCTAACGTATATTATACCTATCTTTTTAATATAATAATAAATACAAAAGAATTTAATAAATAACAATGAATGGGATTAACAATGGTTGAAAAAACTTTAAATTGAAAAGATTTCGAGTGGCCATTTGTTTCTTATTAGATATAATATAAAATTATTGTTTGGCTTTATTTTTTACAGTACTTCAAACCAACTGGTTTGACTTACAATACTTACAATACTTACATTAGAATAAGGAACAAGTAAGTTACAATACTATAGTGTATCGTACATATGGTTTTTGAAGGTTAAATTGTGATGTTTTTTTTTAAATCCACTTCCGGTGTAGTGATATAGATGATAATTGTAGGGACAAGTCACTTCGCTGAAATAACTACTAGACTTTTCGCAAAACGTGACGATTGTCAGTTCGATTTTTACTAGCGGGAATATTTTTTTTGTTTTATGATAATTTCCTTGACGCCTGTCGTGGCGCAGAGGCACAAGCGTGCGACTGTAAACGGGACAGATTATGGATTCAATTCCCACTCCAGGAAATATAAAATTTAGTATTTTTATTTCATGGGTTTGGTAACAAGGCAAGGCGCGACGTTGAGTTCCGCCACTCAACACGCAATGCCTCAATTCGGCGGAAAGTGGGGAACGGAATTGTTGAAAGAGAATGAATTGTCTTAACCCTAGGTTCTTTGGCTCCCTCTGTCTACCCTGCTATATGCGGGAAACAGCGTGAAGTTAAAAAAGAAAAAATCCATGCTCTGGTAAGACTGAGCTCCGCCATTCAACAAACACACTCTCAAAACTATGAGGATAATTGAGGGTTAAATGTCTAACCACTAAATCCACTCTGTGTGCTTTATATGGTATGTAATGATGTTTTTATACTAATATCATAAATCTGAAAGTTTGAGAGGATGGAATGGTTGTTAGTCTTTCACGCAAAAACTAATGAACGGATCTAAGATGAAATATAACAGTAATAGATATAGCTTATATATCATAATATAATCATAGGATACGAATTCATAAAGATTGATTTTTTGTAATTTTTTCTATTAAATTTAGATATTATACGTGTTTGGTAATGCAAACAAGAATTGATTTTTTTCAGCTTTACTTTGGTTAGCAAAAAGAACCTAGTGACCAGACATTCCACTCTCCGTCTGAATTTTTATTAAATGATAATATAATATAATGATATAACAATAATTAAGTGACGAAACTCTATTCGTATCGAATATATTTTTAAATCTACCTCCTTATACCCACATACGTATTTGTAGCGAGTGTCACCACAAAACATGACCTACTTTTAACACTTGAGATTTATATTATTCAGCGATAACGAATAGTGTTCAATTTGTATTTGCTATTACATACAAATAGCACAAAGAAATGATTGAGGTCACTGTGGCGTAGTCACCGTCTGACTACTGGTTGAAGGTTCAGTTCCCACTCATCGGGGGCATAATTATATTTAAATTATTCTCTTTGTTAAGAGAAAACGTGGCAGTGTCTCAAATTTGAACAGAATGT
>JAKGSA010000019.1:97151-136489 GCA_033558755.1 Philaethria dido | reverse complement strand
CTTTATAGCCCAAGTTTTAGAGTTTCGAATGAAAATCTAATGAAAAATCACTTGAATATTAAAAGTCTTGGTAATTATTCAGGAATCCATCCATCATTAATCACTGGGGGTTGCGAACGCTGTAAAAATTATTGTAGAAAAGATAAATTAGACGATTTGCCCGCTGGTGACGTTTATTTCGCGGTTACACACGTGGTTTTTGTGACAAACACACATTGTTAATGTTATATATGGTCGTGATATTAGCGGAACTATTGAGCTTTGTTATGCAAAAGAATTGAAATTATTAACTTTATAGAATGAATAATCGTTAGGAAGTGTGAGTGTTAATGGAATTATGTGTTATTTATTTTATGTCTATTAATAAGTGTTATGCGCTTGTCTGAAATATAAATACATTTTTTTTTTAGCTTCACGCTGTATCCCGCATATAGCGGGGTAGGCAGAGGGAACCAGAGAACCTAGTGTTAAGACACTCCATTCTCTTTTAACATTTCCGTTCCCTACTTTCCGCCAAATTGAGGCATTGCGTGTTGAGTGGCGGAACTCAACGCCGCATATATACATACATGACTTATTAAAATAATTTTATTTAAATGTCTATTTTTTATTAAACAATAGTTATTTTTTTGAAAATAATACAAATTTATTTAATTTACAGGTCCCAAGCATTCTTTTCAGCTTTAAATATAAATAATTTTTAACAATATATCATATCCGTACTAGGTAAGTAAATTGGTAAGCCGAAATGTATACTTTTCGGAGCTTTTAAAGTATTTTTAAGTTTTATCTGAGATTTTGTCTTTATTTTTAATTTTATTCTTTTTAACTTCAAGCTGTATCCCGCATATAGCAAGGTAGGCAGAGGGAACCAGAGAACCTAGTGTTAAGACACTCCATTCTCTTTCAACAATTTCGTTCCCCATTTTATGTTATTTAATTTAAATACATATTTCATGAATATATTTTATGTGTTTGATTTTTGTGACTTAGTCATTTCTTTTCCTTATCTATAAAGCAATGCTTATGAATATTTAAATATATATATTTGCAAGTCGATTCATCAACGAATATAATACTACTTGCAAGATTCTAAATTAAATAATTAGGTCAATACATAGACCGTGTAATAAACCAAGCTTAAATTAAGGAAGCTAAAAGCTTAATAGTATAATTTTCATAGTAGGGTATGAAGATCCCATCGTACGTGTTTCAGTCACGCGATTTTAACACGAATTTCTATTTTAAAACCACTTGTTTTACTGAATGTATGTCTATATAAAACAATATACAAACATTTTTTTAATTGTTTTTAAAGTGTTAATCATTCATATGGGAATAGAAAACATTTCCAGACGTATGTCTCAGCGGTTAGAGCGCTTGAACGGTTTCCAAAGCGCAGGTTCCAGTCCCGCTATGTTCAATTTTTTATACATTTATCAAATTTATATAAACATTGTGGCGCAATGACTGTGTCCGATTTTAAACGCAATGTTTGCAGGTTCGATTCCCACTCGGGGGAATGATTATGATTAAATAGCTTTTTTTTCTCTACTCTGGTAACACAAAGTTATTGACAAACTTTCACAACTCAATACGCTATATCCTAAATACAAAATGAAAACGGAGAACGGAGTGTCTAGACACTAAGGTTAGAGATGACTTCTTTTAAATAATACTTTTATTTGACATAATACTTCATATGACTTAATATTTATTTAGCTTCACGCTGTATCCTTTTCATAGCAGGGTAGGCAGAAGGAACCTAAGAACCTAGTGTTAAGACACTCCGTTCTCTAATCCGTTCCCTACTTTTCACCGGATTGAGGCATTGCGTGCTGAGTGACGGAACTCAACGCCGTGTTTTGCCTTCTTTAATAATTTATTGTTGTTTGATTATAAAATTCTTTGTAATATTACACGAAAATTACATTAACCTCAACGTACATTAACCTTTAAAGTCACTCCAAAGTTAGGAAATCATATAAATAGTAAAATCTATTGTAGTCCGTAATATTATTCAATCCCTAAGTTATTGTTCTAACTTCACTCGAGACCGTACAAAATGATAGTATGCGACCTTTCCCCCGAAATAGTGTAGAGTTCAAACCTTTGTTTCTTCACTGAAAGACTATTATATGTAAAGTTTACTATAGTCGCTATCGAATAGAAACATTGTTATACTATTTGTAGCGCGCTACTTCGTTTGCGTTAACTATAATACTTAACTAATTTTTTTTTCTTGGGTTTAGTAACAAGGCAAAGCGTTGAGTTCCGCCATTCTGCACGCAATGCCTCAATTGGGCGGAAAGTGGGGAACGAAGTGTCTTAACACTAGGTTCCCTCTGCCTACTCTGCTATATGCGGGATACATCGTGAGGCTATGTATGTATGTATGTATGTATGTATAATAATAAATAGTGCCGTTTTTTGCTTTTAATATTCATATTTATAGAAATTATGTCTTAGTGCTACAGTCTCAAAAGGAACCTAGATACTAAATTTCTATGTCCAGTATTTTGACTGAACGTTGTCTATCAATCACTCATTGATGCAAGCTGTATGCTTCATATATAAAGATTTTCACTTTTGGAAAAAGCGGTGCAACGCTTTTTTCACATAGCAGGGTAATCACAGAGAACCTTGTGTCAAAACACTCCGTTTTCCACTTTCCATCCAAATTAAGACATTGTGTGTTAAGTAGCGAAACTTAACACCGCGTTATATTAAATATAACGTTTGCAATTTGAATCCGAGATCTTCCGCGTAATTTTTAATAACTAAATAGCTTTAATTAGGTATGGTAGGAGGTTCCTGACCACTATTATGGTGGTTCTAATGGTGGCTGTGACCAGTACATTGTCTCCGCTTCCTTCCATCTTTACACACTTGGCTAGCAACGTCCTAACCTCTCTGGTATAGTAGATGTCCATGGCCTAAGGTAACCACTTACAATCATGTAGTCCTTCTTGTTCCAGTGCCGCCTTCTATCAATAAAAAAAAACTGTTTTCCCTACAGTAAGATGTTAACATATTCACATTGAACATAGAAACTCACTCAAACATCGCAAAAACGAATTGTAATACAAAATCAACGGTATTAAATTCAGAGCACAATTCTTTACAAAATAAGGGTTTGAATACAAGCAAAATACAATGAAATGTATATTTTGTTTATTATTTGCATTATTTTTAGTACACGAAGGCTTACGTGGTGTAGATAGCGTCTGTAAGCGCGTTTGGATGTAAGTTCGATTCTCATTCAGGTTAATGATTTGATAAGACAGAGCGCGGCGTTGTGTTCCGCCACTTGAGAAAAATGTTTCCATTTCGAGGAGAAAAAAGCGAGCGGAATGTACACCTGCTATGCTAGGACAAGTAGAGAGCGATATTTTTAAATATTAAATTGCTTATGTCATATTTTAGTGTGTAATGTAAACTATAGAGTATACTTATTTATTTTCATTTAAACCTCCTAGTCTGATTAAGAGAAGTGCGGCGTTTAGTTACGTTTAGCAGTAAGGGAATTCAAAATAATATAAAAATGAAGGAATGGAAATAAATAGTAGGGGAATAAAATATATTAAGTTATAACAATCCATTACTGTAGCCACCTTGGCTCTACTGGGCACTAGAACAACGTATGATTACTAACACGATATTTGTGAGTCGATCCTCACTGGAAATTTTTTTTTAGCTTCACGCTGTATCGCTCATATAGCAGGGTAGGCAGAGGGAACCTGAGAACCTAGTGTTAAAACATTCCGTTCCACACTTTCCGCCGAATTGAGGCATTGCATGCTGAGTGGCGGAACTCAACGCCGCGCAACCCAGGAAATGAAAATATTAAACATTTACATTTCCTGGAGTGGGAATCGAGCCCACAACCTGTCGGGTTTAGTCGCAGCTTTCGTCAGCACGCTTTATCTCTGTGCTACGATAGGCGTTCACTGGAAGAATTATAAAATTAATTTTAATTACTTTCGCGACAGCGTTCACTTCCGCCACCCAAAATTAATTCAAGCAAATAGCGTAGCATGGAGTATCTTGACTAAGTTTTTTCTGCTGTATTCTTTTATTGGGAAATAGAATGAATCATATTTACTGAACTTTCCGCATGTTATATAGAAAATGTAGAGCAGTGGGTATACGAGTATAGTAATGGACTGATAAGAAAGAAAAATTATACAATCCTTACATAAAAATAATTACATTTTCCAAAAATAACTAAATTATTACAAGACAAACCAACAAGAAAATGTCTTTTTTTTTTTTTATGGATAACGGATGGCAAACGAGCAGAAGGACCACCTGATGGTAAGTGGTTACCTTCGCCCATGAACATCTACACCACCAGAGATGTTGTAGATGCGTTGCCAACCTACAGGATAGAGACGGAAGGGGAGGATAATGTAGTAGTCCGCTATCGGAACCACCACATTTTTGGGAAAGAATGGGTGGGAAAGGGGAAAACCTGGCTTACATGCCATCGAACCGGAACACATCACAAGATATTTGGCGGTTCGTCTTTGACATGATAGTGGTCGCGAGCCAGACGGAGGACGAACCTCCTACCACCAAACAAAAGTTATAATAACTACAAAAGTTATATTAACTATTAAAACTTCACCTTTACACAAACCTCCATTAACAATCGTAAAAATCAACAATTTCGTAAATAAAAACTATACACGTACGTAAAAGATATGAAAGCATCTGTCTGTGCAATGGGCAGTAAAGCTACCCGTTCTTGCCCAACTATCTATTAAGGTAAAACATCTTTAATTAATCTTGACAACGGTTTTATATGGATATCTATCATTTATCATTTGGTAACATCGAACGGTACGTTTGAGGGTCTTCCTCAACCGGTGGTTTTTACCTTTTTTTATATACTGGATAGTAATAGAGAAATTAGTGTAAGGACACTCTTTTCTCCACTTTAAGATTGAATTCGAAATATTGCTTGTTAAGCAAGAAACGAAATCGCTTCGGCTTCAGCTACTTAACAAGTAGCAGCTTTCCACAGTGTGAAAGAATAATAATTGAAGTATAATCATTCTAACATAACATTAACGCCTGTCGTGGCGCAGAGGCACAAGCGTGCGATTGATAACGCGACAGGTTGTGGGTTCGATTCCCACTCCAGGAAATGTAAAATTTAGTAATTTCATTTCTTGGGTTTTGTAACAAGGCAAAGCGCGGCGTTGTGTTCCGCCACTCAACACGCAATGCCTCAATTTGGCGGAAAGTGGGGAACGGAAATGTTGGAAGAGAATGGAGTGTCTTAACACTAGATTCTCTGGTTCCCTCTGCCTACCCCGCTATATGCGGGATACAACGTGAAGTTAAAAAAAAAAAAAAAGAAAAAATAATCATTCTCCTGAGTGCAAACCCACAACCTCTAGCGTTTACAGGCAGCAGTGTCACACTATGCCATGAATGTCTCCAAAGGGTGGTTGGTTCTTAGTTTCACGCTATTCCTCGCTTATATTAGTGATAAGAGACTCCTTTCTCTTCAGATTTCCGTCCCCCACCGTTCCCATTGGTTTGTAGCGGTTTTTTATATTGTAGTAGGTATTATACATTTTAAATTTAATTTGAATAAGTAAATATCCAAATTTTAAATTACTCTGCTCTAATTACACAAACACGCGGCGTTGAGTTCCGCCATTTAACATGCAATGTCTCTAAATCTATGATCAGAGAACAGTGTCTTTCTGACTTTGCCATACGAGAAAACGCGTGAAGCTGAAAAAATAGAATCTATTTTCAAATCATTATATAATTGAGGATTCTATAACTAATACAAACATAGAAAAGGAACTATTAATAAGTAATTTATATATTTTTTTAATATAAGTAAACAAAAATTACCACACAATTTCAACTAAAAGTTTCGTGAGTGAGTGACGTCATATGGCAATTAAAGAAGCAATTAATCATTATCAAGGTTGCATTATCAAATGATAACATAATAGACTGAATGAATAGTTCATAATGAAGCTTTTCATACACACAAACATGTATGGACTTAAATAGAAAAGTTATACAGTATTTTTATATGAATATTGATAATTAACTATTTAAAGATGTTTGTAATCGAAAGAACTAAGGTTATTTATCTATATTTAGAATTGTAAGCTAATATATTAATTTTTAACTGAATTTATAAAAGGAGGTTCTCAATTTGATTGTATCATTTTTATGTTAAGATCTTAGGGTAGTTTTTGAGTTATTCGTAATAATTTTTTTATATAATACATTTTATTTACAATCGGTTTTCTTTTCTTGGTAAAAATTTAATTGTCCCGAAGCTGTTCCTTACCATGGGCAAGTTCTTGGTGAAGATAGCTACCATCTTTATTATTCAACATCTAGATGTCTGGATTTTTTGCCCTCTGTTAGGTCTGAGGCTAGACATATATCGATACTGTAGTTGCCCTGAACCGGGTTAATTGTTAGCCGTTATCGGAGAGGGAGATGCTCTGAGAAAGGCTCTCCAGTACTTCTACACTCTTCTATTTATGACGGTTGTTAGACGGCTACCTCTAGGTAAAAGTGGCCCTATATATTGGAGGTACAATTATAACCTAAATCCAACCTAAATTGCCCTGAAGACTCGATCATTAGCTACGACGGCCGATAGATATGCTCCCCGTTATCATAAAATACCTCTGTTTGTTGTTAGACAACTACCTGTAGGACACAATAATATTATTTATTGAAGCTACCATTACATACCTATACGGTGGCTAAAGGTTTTGACATTCGGGCATTGGATAAGGGCCGAAAGCGCAGTATTTCTCTAAGTATACTCGCCCTACCTACCTACCCATAAAAAAGTAAATTTAAATAAACAAAGGAAAAGTCAATTTTTAGAAGCTACAGTCAAATACACTTAACTCTGAAGAGCCCGTCTTTGAACCAACTTGAACAATGACCTGCAAACTAATGATTTATTCAAACATTTCCAAAATCCATTTTAATTGGGGCCATTACGTTTACGTTTTAATCCAAAAATAGGCTTAATTTTTTAGCTTCACGCTGTATCCTATTCAGGATCAGTCTATATTAATAGACACTCCGTTCTTTTAAGATTTCCTTATCCACTTTTCGCCGCCTACATAAGTTTGAAATTATTCTTTGTATTACTTAGTTATATAGTAATACATGAAGGAAATAATTGGATACTTTTTATCAAAATAATGTAGGCCGAGGAAAATTTATTTTAGCTTAATCATAATGGGAATAATACAAATAAATAAATTAATAAAATAAATATTACACACGCAAGTACTACTGTAAGTTAGACTGACATTTTTGTGCTAACTGCCACTTACGTTGTCAAGGTAAGTCATATCTTACGCGTAAACAGGGGTACTAGTTTTCATTATTATTCAAAAGTAGAGACGAGAGTAATTCATCACAATATTCACTTCTATCTTCTATCGTAGTACTTCTATCGTAGTGGATAAATATCTGACTTATAATATTCTTATTAATAAAACCTAAAGTCTAGGGATTAAATTACGCAATTGACGAAAAACGAGGTTAAGTTCCGCCACAAATCCAAATAGAACACAACATACATACATAGCTTCACGGTGTATCCCGCATATAGCAGGGTAGGCAGAGGTAACCTAGTGTTAAGACACTCCGTTCCCTACTTTCCGTGGAATTGAGGCATTGCGTGCTGAGTGGCGGAACTCAACGCCGCGCTTTGCCTTGTTACTAAACCCAGGAAATGAAAAAATCCATTTCCTGGAGTAGGAATCGAACCCACAACCTGTCGCGTTTACAGTCGCACGCTTGTGCCTCTGCGCCACAACAGACATTGAAAAACAATATGAACTATATCACTAAATGCATTTAGAATAAACAATGTAAAAGCTCAACTAAAATAGAATAGAATAGTATAAAACAATTGAATTGAATCGAAAAACCCCCGGAAGCTGAGCGTAATTATTAAATTGAAAACCAAGCTCGTACAATCGGCAAGGGGTGGCCGAGCCTGGTCCCATTCAGCCTACCTTATTAATAAACGAAGAGCAAAATGACAATACCTTGTCTTTTATCATTTGATCGTAATAATGAAAATATTTATATATATATTTTTAACTTCACGCTGTATCCCGCATATAGCAGGGTAGGCAGAGGGATCCTGAGAACCTAGCCTGTGTCTTAACAGACACAGTTCTCTTACAACAATTCCCTTCCCCTCTTTCCGCTGAATTGAGACATTGCGTGCTGAGTCGCGGAATTCAACGCCGCGCTTTGCCTTATTACCAAACCCAGGAAATAAAAATACTAACATTTCCTGGAATGGGAATCAAACTCACTACCCGTCGCGATTACAGTCGCATGTGTGCCTCTGCGCCACGACGTTAAATGAAAATATTTATATGTGGATTTTAATAACGAATTTATACTAGTGTCCCCGTAAATGCGTTAATAACGCATTGCGTAGTGACGTATATGTCACTTTGTACAAACATGGTTGTCAAACCATGGTAGTGTGTGTAACGTTTATTTTATTAATTTATTATACTTTTCATGCATTATTAAAAAAAATATTAGCATTCTGCACTCCTTCTCTATACGAGTATAAACTATAAGTGTGCCAAGTTTCATGCTCCTTCGTTCGCGTAATTTTCGTAGAAAGGGATCCAAGGTTTTTGCTTCACGTATTTGTATATAGATAACTTAAGACTATTCTTAAGAAAAATATTTTTATAGCTTCTCGCTTTTTCTCAAAGTAAAATTTTCACTATAAAAATCTTTAAAGAAAAACAGTACTGTATTCTAAGTTAATCAATTTAGATTAAGTTGTGTTACAATAATTTTAATAATTTAACAAAAAAAAACCAACATCAAAGCAAATGTATAAATAAAAAGTAATATCATTACGAATAACTCAAGAACTACCCTCCAAATCGAAACTACACTTAAATATAATAACTTCAGAAGCACTACCTATCATATAAAAGAAATCATGAAAATTGATTCATCCAAATCTAAAAGTTATACACATTTAAAAAAATACATTCCTCCATATTTAAAATCGGTTAAATACCTATTAATAATATAAAGCGATATTTACTATACAAATTATTTATATATTAATTCGGGAAGGAAAAACTTTGGATCCCTTTTTACGAAAGTTAAGTGGACGAAGGAGAATGAAACTTGGTACACTTATAGTTTATATAGCGAAGGAGTGCACAATGATAATATCTTTATAAAATAATCCAAAAAAATATATTAAATTAATCAAAATAAATGAAGACTAAACTAAACACACTAAAATGTTACACTATCATGATTTGATACGCATGTCTATGTAAAGTGACATATACATTGATAGACAACGCGTTGTTAACGCGTCAACGGGAACTCTAGTAATAATTAAAATACATTATGCGTCGAAACTGTTAAAAATTCAATTCTTAAACGTCGCATAAAGCTCTCCATACAATCCTTTCATGAAAACCAGTAGCGCCATCTATCGAGTGTTACACTTGCTTAGACTTACAAAGATACATTTTATCATACTAAATAGTACTATTATAAAATATAGCTTGAAGCTTTATCCTAAAAAGCAGAGTAGTCGTAGAGAACCTAGTGTCTAAACACTCCGTTTACCGCATTCCGGCCAAAGTCAAGAAATTAGTGTTAAATAATATATTATAAATATATATATTACAAAAAATGCCTGTCGTGGCGCAGAGGCACAAGCGTGCTGTAAACGCGACAGGTTGTAGGTTTGATTCCCACTCCAGGAAATGGAATTTTTCATTTCTTGGGTTTGGTAACAAGGCAAAGCGCGGCGTTGAGTTCCGCCACTCAGGGAACGGAGTATCTTAACACTAGGTTCCCTCTGCCCACCCTACTATATGCGGGATACAGCGTGAAGTTATGTATGTATTACAAATGCTTAAGCTTGTGGCTATCGTAGCTTTTATTATCTTTTATTTTATTAATAATTATATTTAAATACTTTTCATTTCTCTACTCTGGTAAGACAAAGCGGCATTGGTGTCGCGGTCACTAAAAACAAAATGCCTTGAATTCCGGCGGAAAACGATAAAAGGAGTGTTTTAACACTAAGATCTCTTTCTCACACTCTCTCTCTCTCTTTACTATGCGAGAAATGCGTGAAGCTATGAAAACAAAATAAATAAAGGGTAAACGCTGAAAGTAAAGTAAGTATTGTAATTTTTATTTTCTAAATTTAGTTAATAATTATTATTGTAGACTTATAATAGACTTATAGTTGTTCTTTAACAACTATAAGTCTAATAATAACCGCTTTCGGTTTTATCTATTTTCTTTGCTTTTATACATATCATTTAAAAAAAACCAACTCCACGTTCTGCCCCACATAACAATGTAGTCAGAGTGAACGTAGTGTCAAGACACTCCGCTTGAAGAATTTGTATAGGTATTAGTTTTAGGAAATAACTACTGATGAGTATCCATAGTCCGCTTTGCGTAACATATAAGGTATCTATATTAGAAGCATAATTTGTTATTCCAGAACTTGGATATTCCTCTCAGCGATATAAAAAGGGCGTAGTAACTTTGAAATTGTAAAAGATAGATAAGCATATGTGTAAGAAATGCCAGATTATAATATTTGTACACATAAATTATTACTATGTGTGTAATAGTATGTGTACATATGTAAGACATACACAAATAAACCCTAATACACTTTTAGTTATTTCCGTAGATTCTTTTTTTTTAAATAAATCCCATTTTATTTTTTTTTTAATTATAAACTGTTTAAAAAGTCTAATTAAAAAATCACCAATTCCAGAAGAAAGTTTTTTTAATACAATAAAAGGAATAATTGTGAAAGATGAAATAATTATTAATGTATGATTATGAATAAAGAGTTTTTTTTTTTTATTTCACGCTGTATCCCGCATATAGCAGGGTAGGCAGAGGGAACCAGAGAACCTAATGTTTAGACACTCCGTTCGTTTTCAACAATTTCGTTCCCCACTTTCCACCGAATTGAAAATTGAAGATTTTACTTAAATTGTACTTACTTTTTTACTTATAGTTAACTTGAATCCTATTTCAAAAATTAATGAATTGATTTCTTTAAGCAAGTTCTTTAAAGCAGATTCTCTATGATGTTTTTACACTAAAGAATATTCAAAATTCTATAAATTATTGTAAATATATATTGTTTCCAAAATACAAATATATAAATTGAATTTAAGCAATTCAAAAACTTTATATGTAAATAGAGAATAGTTTCCTTTCCTAGAAAAGGTATACAAATGCCGTCGGAAACAAGTAAACTTTCAAAAGCTCAAACTAAATATATTTAAAAGATTGTTTCTACTATGATAGTAGTTTACTATGGTAGTTATTAGTTATTATTTATATTAGTTTATTTTTTTTTTAAATTATATGAATAATAATTAATATAAATATAATTATAAACTTCAGTATTAACGGCCTTGAAGTAGTTTCAAAAAGAACTCAAAATCTTCTCTAAATATTTTGTATGAAACTCAACAGATATTAATTATCAAAATTTATTACATATATGTAATTTATTACTGTTTTCAATTCTTTAATTATTTTCAGAAAGTGTATAAAGTTATAACTGTAGAAGGATTCCAAAGTATATATTTTTTAATATTATCAATTCGGCTAAAATTAAATTCATACATTTTATTAATTCAGGATAAAAACAACACAAAAGAAAACAAAGTTTAAAATAAAAACAAATTTTGTTTATTCGTATGGCGTTAACAAATTCTTTCATCAAATACTATAATACATCGTTGGTACTGACATCGATTTAGAATTACGAACTAGTATGTACATTTTGTAGCCACTAATCACTTACAATTTAATCGACTAATTTACAATTACTCCAAGTAACTACACTGGCAATAAATAAATTACATGAAACGAAGTAAAGCGAGAATCAAACTGACGCTAACGACTCAAGTAAACTTAACACGTAACGTTACTACAGTAGAAACAAAAACCAGAATTCACATGGAGAACTACAGCTAATTGTGACTGACGCCTACATACATGAAATAATCTCTTTTTGGTACCGATCTCACTTCACAATACAAACAGTTGTAACTTAAACATCTGAAGACGCGCGAAAACAAAAATCACAGTATGAAACTTAATACGACACCCACTAGCGGGCCTACGTCACAACATATTTACAAGCACTGATATGAAACACATCGGATTTACAATATTCAACTAAGCGTTAGTCTAAAAACAATAAATAATGTCCTCAAGAAATCGTCTTTAACACTTCACTGCCATACCCTAAAAGAATGGTGTCCTTCAAGGAAGGCACGTTGGTCTTCAATATATGACGGACACCGGCCGTCTCAGCTGGTCGTCGTGCGGGCTGTGCTGCGTCGGTGTGACCGGCGACACCGGCGACGACGGGGCCGCACCGTACTGGTGGAACAGAGGTGAGGAGAAGTGCTTGGGCGGAGCGGCCGGCTGCGTGTACAGCGAAGAGTAGAACGAGGACACCACGGCGGCGGCTGAGGACGCCGTCGGCAGCTTCTCGGCAGGAGCCATCAACTTTGAGAACTGCAGATGATCTAGCTGATGTGGGAAGTACGGTGACACAGCTGGATATGGCAGGCCATCTAGCGGTCCCACAGTAGGTGCTGGGCCGGCGAAATAAGGCAGCGGGAAGCTCGGGAAGGCTCCGGCACCGGGAGCTGAGCCGGGGGTGGGAGGTTTTGGCTTCCTCCTCGGTCTGTACTTGTAATCGGGGTGCTCCTTCATATGCAAAGCGCGAAGCCTCTTCGCTTCATCAATGAACGGTCTCTTTTGCATTTCAGTCAGCAACTTCCATTCCGCACCGAGACGCTTTGATATTTCCGAGTTATGCATCTTCGGATTATCCTTAGCGATCTGCCGGCGCTGGAGCCTCGACCAGACCATGAAAGCGTTCATCGGTCTCTTGATGTGGCCCTCCGACTGCGGAGAGGAGGCGGGTAGCGGCTGCGGCGCGCTCGGGTATTCCGGTAGCATGCCGGGATGCATCGAGAACGCGTACGGGTGGTGGCTCAGTGTCGACATATTGACAAATAAAATAAACACAGAGTTCTTTTAGAACATTAGCTACTATGGCACAATGGTGAATGAGCACAGACGAGAGACTGTGTCGCGTCGGACTCGGGCGGTAGACTGATGGTGCGTCGCCGTGGCCGTGTGGGTCTGCCGGCGGGGGGCGCGGTCGAGGCGGCGTGGCCCCTACCAATGGGTAGCCCGCGAGTGTATCTCGAGCCCCTCCTCGCCGAGTAGCGTCGTCTCTATCCTACCTGGCACACTCCGCGCTCCCTACTTGTCGCACCAATACCCCTCGCCGCTGCGGAACGTACAGCTGTTTAGAGGCATATCACAAGCTCTCTTATGCATGATATAACCGCTGTAATAGAACTCGGTCTTAAATTTACCTTTATGTTTAAGTTTTATTTCTTTGTATATAAAGATATTCTAATATTTTTGTTGAATACTATTTTATATGGATTTAAATTAGACAGAATAAAATACCTACTTCGAATATGTTTTTCTATCAACTATTATGACTTAATTTATGGGAAAAGTATAGTTTTTAAAAAGGTAGAGTTACTTATACGCTAAGTATATGACTGTATACACCTAGTATAATAACATGTACCTAAGCCCACAAGCCCCAATTATAGAAACCCACATATTTAGATAAACATTAAGAAGGGTTTTAATAGAAAGTTGCCAAACTTACACGTGGTAAAAATCGTTATCGTTAAAGTTACGGGACAAGACACATATATTAAAAATACTCATTTAACAAAAAATAGCAATCGCGAATCTAAGAAATCCAAAAAAGTTTGTTATAAAATCATATATTTATACTAAACTTGATTATTATTTACATTCCGAATAACTATTACTAGAAGTAATTAATTTATGATTATATATAAAACTATATATATTTACAATTTTTGCCATATAATAAAATGGTGAAAGAAAACAAGTATTTAGACACTCTGTACTTCGTTTTCTACCTAAAATCGAGACATTGTGTATTGAGTAGCCGAATTAAACGCTGTGATTTGTCTTATCATAGCCCTGAAATTAAACTTCAATATAACGATTCGAGTGAATATCAAACCCACAATCATCGTACTTACATCACACATACACATCAGACACTGTCGCTAATATTATTTTTATCTTCACGCTGTATCCCGCATATAGCAGGGTATCCAAAGGGAACCTGAGAAACTAATGTTAAGACACTCCGTTCCCCATTTTCCGCCGAATTGAGGCATTGCGTGCTAAGCGGCGGAACTCAACACCGCGCTTGGCCTTGTTACCAAACCCAGGAAATGAAAATATTAAACTTTTACATTTCCTGGAGTGGGAATCGAACCCAAAACCTGTCGCGTTTACAGTCGCACGCTTGTGCCTCTGCGCCACGACATACATATAAAATGTTTGCGTTACTGAGTGACTGACAGACAATGTACAAGCGATACTGGCCATAGAAAGCTAAAATTTGGCAATTAAGCTCCTTGGAAAGTGTAGGGGAGCACTAAGAGAGGATTTCTTTGAATTCTTAAGGAAACGCAAAGTAGGGTTTTATGTTTTATAGCCTACGAAAACTAAGTCACAAAATAAAGCTAGATTCTATATATGTTAGATATAATAAACTATTCAGGCCATCGTGGCACAGTAGGGCAGTGTCTGGCTGTAACATCAAGTGGTTGTTGGTTTGATTCCCGCTTAGGGGATATTTTATATTCAAATAATTTTTATTTCCCTGCTTCGGCAAGATAAAATCCGACTTTGAATTCCGCCACTCAATGCGCAGTGTCTCTGATTCAAGTGTAAAGAGGATAACGGAGTGTCTTGACACTATGCTCTCTCTGTCTACCCTGTTATGCGGGATAAAAAACATACATAGCTTTACGCTGTATCCCGCATATAGCAGGGTAGGCAGAGGGAACCTAGTGTTAAAACATTCCGATCCCCACTTTTCACCGCATCGAAGCATTGCTAAGTAGCGGAACTTAACGCCGCGTTTTGCCTTGTTACCAAACCCAGGAAATGAAAAATTCCATTTCCTGGAGTGGGAATCGTACCCACAACCTGTCGCTTTTACAGTCGCACGCTTGTGCCTCTGCGCCACGACAGGCGTTAAAAAAAACGCGAAGCTAAAAACCAATAAACCTATAAATAAGTAATAAAAGGTAACACACCAACATTATGTTTACGATCGCTAAGCGATACATCATAAAGTCCTAACACAAATAAAATCATTAAAGACTAGACTTACTTTAAAGGACAAAGCTTGAAATAATGAAAGGCAGTTTAAAATAATCATTAAAAAACAATCATTAAATTGATACAAAAGTTTCATTAATTATTGTTTTTTGTCATTAATGTTTATCGTGATAGAGACTATCAAAAGTCACGATTTCAAGTACGTAAAGGAATGTTACATACATATGTTTAAAGTATTTTTTTTTTTTATATCACGACGGTGGCAACAAGGCACACGGCCCACCTGATGGTAAGTGGTTACCGTGGCCTATGGACGCTTGCAACACCAGGGGCATCACTTACGCGTTGCCGACCCTTATACTATATACATATTATATTCTATTTACACTTAATGAATTGCCCGCTTATACCAGAGTTTAGAGAACATAGTGTTAAGACACTCCGTTCTTAATTTTACGTCTGAAATCAAAACATTGCATGTTAAGTGGCGGAAATCAACGCCGCGCACCAGAGTGGGGAAGCGAAAATAAGATTAGCTTCACGCTGTATCCCGCATATAGCAGGGTAGGCAGAGGGAACCTGAGAACCGACGTGTTAAGACACTCCGTTCCCCACTTTCCGCCGAATTAAGGCATTGCGTGCTCAATTTTTGATGAAATTGGCGGAACTCAACGCCGCGCTTTCTCTTTTTACCAAACGCAGGAAATGAAAATACTAAACTTACATTTCCTGGAGTGGAAATCGATCCCACTACCTATGGCGTTTACAGTCGCACGCTTGTACCTCTGCGCCACGACAGGCGTAAACAATATTAACTTCCAAATATGATGTTCACTTGCTAACTTGAAAATATGACGTTAATCGAGAAAGGAATATCTTGACACTAGGTTCTCTCTGGCTATATGCAAGAAAAAGCCTGCTAAAAAAAATAAAAATTAAAAAACTGCCGTTTTAATTCATTTCTTTCTTAAAAATTCCTGTCGTGGCACAGAAGCACGAGCGTGCGACTATACACGCGACAGGTTGTGTATTCGATTCCCACTCCAGGAAATATTTTCATGTTGAATATTTTCATTTCCTGAGTTTGGTAACAAGGCAAAGCGCGGCGTTCAGTTCCGCCACTCAGCACACAATGCCTCAATTCGGCGGAAAGTGGGAGTGCCTTAACATTAGGTTCTCAAATTTCTTTTACCTACCCTGCTATATGCGGGATACAGCGTAAAGCTAAAAAAAAAATATTATTATATCTTTTTATTACCATTTAGTGTTTATATGCACATCTATAAACCTCTACCTTTTGTTATAGGCGTCAGACACGCTTTATACAATTGTTCGTTTGTGGCACAAAAACAATTGAATTCACTAACGGGATGACCACCATAAAAATATTAGAAACAATCATAAAAATATTAAATAACACATTTTTTGTAAAAATACACCCTATTACCTATAAAACAGAGTACAAAATCATATTTTTCACTATGTCATTGTATAGAAACGCTTCTTTACTTCTAAGAAGCCCCTTTATACGAACAATAAAATAATAATTATACCCTAAGCTAGGCATTTCATGTAAGTTTTATTACTATTGCTTGCGAAAGGTTATTGTCGTTTATGATTCTTTAAATTGCTTCAACGTGCCAAATGTATTTAAGCTCTCGTACTAAATGGTATATAAAGTTATTATGATATTTTATAAATCTCTTTGTGTTGTTGGAGCTTCACGCTTTTTGTGATAACCTAGTGGTAAGACACTCCGTTCTTTTTGACTAAATTCGACTCTATTAATCCTTAACCCTTTCCACTCCAATAACGACATACCAAAAGGGATTATAAAGATTAAAATTAAGAACTATAATATAGTATCATGTAATTATTCATAAAATAAAGTTTATTAAATAAGAAACATTCGTTTTTTTTAAAAAATACACAAAAAAATCACTAAAAGTTAAAAAACGTAATTTTAGCGTGGAGCTGGTGGAATAAAAACAAAAACAGCCTTGGAGTGGAAAGGGTTAAGATCATACATGGCATAGTAGAACAGAATATAACTGCAAATGAAAGTGATAATAAGTTCGATCCCCTCTTAGGGGTATGATTTATTTCAATTATATTCATTTCATCGCTCTAAAAAGACAAAACCTAACCTAGGTTAAGTTGTGAAACAACAGGGGTGACCCTGTCGTGGCGCAACAGTACAAGTGTTCGACTATAAGCGCGACAGGCTGTGGGTTCGATTCTCACTCTAGGGAATGAAAATTATGAATAATATTTAGTATTTTCATGTCCTGGGTTACCAAACAAGACAAAGCGCGGCGTTGAGTTATATATAGATTTTATACTATAATTATGTTAGGTTTTTCACTAACACTATTTTCTTATCGTTTCTCAGCCTTTTTAAAAGTTTAAAACGGCGATATTTTTTAATATTTTAGGCATATTCTTTTCATTATTATGATTTCATTATTAGGATTATTATAAATATTAAGGAATTTTTGTTTTTAGAACATCGTCGTATTGAGTTAGGTACAACAATTTTTTGTAGTAAAATTAACTGGAACAAATGTTTATATATATAATTCAAAATTACTTGTTTCATTATATATTATTAGTAATAATAATAATATTTGAATTGTAGCAATATAAAGGGAATAAGATGTACATAATAATCTACCAAGTGATCTCAAAATAACGATGTAAGTCTTATACTTTCTTTGATACTAAACGCAACTCATAGCGCCATCTATCTGTTATTATAATGACAATTCTTAGTAATAAGTTATCTTTGATAGAAATATAGATTTTGGCGAGGTTTTTTTTATAAAATGTCCGTAATTTGAAATAAACATATTTCACACTATAATATATTATACCAGATGTGTATACTTTCATAAGTCGACTGTGTACTTACATTTTTTTGAAGTATTCATTGTTTTATATTAAGAATACATACATACATAGTTTCAGGCTGTATCCCGCATATAGCAGGGTAGGCAGAAGGAACCTAGTGTAAAGACACTCCTTTCCCACTTTCCGCCGATTTGAAGCATTACGTGCTAAAAAACAGAAATTATGGTACATTTTTCATTATGATCATAATAAACGATGTACAATATCAATTAAACAAAACATTTGTGTTGGAGGGTCTAAGTTTTTCTTAAATAAGCTCAAGAAGGTACTAGTAACGCCATCTAGTTACACTTTTAGTAAAAAAAACAATGAATCAATAGAAGAACAACGAATGGCTCTATCATGGCGCAGCTAAGAAATGTTGGATTGTGCAAGTGATGGTTTAGGTCGATTCTCGCTTGGAGGAACGTAAATATTTAATAATATTTTTACATACATAGCTTCACGCTGTATCCCGCATATAGCAGGGTAGGCAAAGGGACCACGGATGATTGGGCCAGTTCCCGTGGGCCTTGGCCAGTGGCGGTAGAGGAGGAGCACCGTGAGGTTTTAGTGGGTATACGTTCGGCCCTTTACACCTGTCCGGAGTCCCACATAACTCGTCCCGAGTCCCCGATCGGGCGGGTATCCGTAAAAGATTTCTTCACGTTAAAAAAAAAAAAGGTAAAGGGAACCTAGTGTTAAGGCACTCTGTTCCCCACTTTCCCCACCGAATTGAGGCACTGCGTGCTGAGTGGCGAACTCACCGCCGCGCTTTGCCTTGTGACCAAACTCAGGAAATGAAAATATAAATATAAAAAATATATATTTTCATTTTAAATTAATATATTTTTATTTACTCTGATAACAAGGTAAAGCGCGGCGTTAAGTTTTATCACTAAGCAGTTAGCACACAATACCTCTATACGGCGGAAAGTGGAGAATGAAAATCTTGATAGAACCGAGTGTCTGAACACTAGGTTCTCAGGTTCCCTCTGCCTGTTATATGATATATTATAAATAACACATACAAAGACAAAGCAATTCTTCAAATTTAGGAAGCAAATACAAATAAGTGCTAATTAAATCCTTTAACTTGATACCCCACACGATACCCATCAATGATTTTTGTTTTTATTCATGACGTAATTGCCTCTAGAGGGCGCCATATTGAATTAAAAGTGACGTCACATATCTAAGAACACTTGGAGAATTAAAAACTATCTAATGTCACCTTAGTTATATAATTCAGTTCAGGGGTTTGGAAGATAATAAAGAATATTACAAGCATACATGATACGCGCGAAAAACATAAGCCTCCTCTGACAGTCGGGTAAAAAATACCTGCACCCATTAAAGTATTTGAAAATATAATAAAAATTTTAAACATAACTATAACAATTTTGTTGTTTTATAACTCTGTCGTGTGCCGACTTAATTTTTCTAGTCAAAAGTATATTTTAGTACAATCATAAAGTAAAACAGGTAAAGAAAGAGGCAAGTTCTTTAGAAAATAAATAGCAATCATTAAAATTACAACGTTTTTTGTGATCTTGTGCCATTACGCAAGTTAAACATAAAAATATAAATTTTTTTTTTGCTTCACAATACTCCTCCGAAAACTTTACTCGTATTAAAAAAGAATAAGATGAATATAGTGCATATAATATCCTAATACCAGGAGTAGATAACTGAAAAAAAGGCAGATTCACTTTTTATACGGCATAACAATACATACATACATAGCTTCACGCTGTATCCCGCATTAAGCAGGGTAGGCAGAGGGAACCTAGTGTTAAGATACTCCGTTCCCCACTTTCCGCCGAATTGAGGCATTGCGTGCTGAGTGGCGGAACTCAACACCGGAAAATTAATAAATGTAAAAGCCTTCCGTTTACCGCTTTCTGCCCAAGTGCAAGACATTGCGGGTTAAGGCGGAACGTTGAGTTCCGCGTTAAAAGCGTATTGACTAAAATAACTGAAGGTTATTTTTTTTTAACAAAAAAAAGATGTCTCAATGTAAAATGTTACATTACAACTCGGATATAAACACTGTATTATGTATTTTCTAATTTACTCTCTCGCTGAATAATTTTAGACATTTACGTGTTGGTTTCTTCATAGTAACGCATTTTCGTTACATTAAGTTTCAAATCTCTAAAAAAATACTTTTTTCACCACACAATAGCATCTAAAAAGAAAATTTCAATTCCAACGTCCAAAACTCAGACCACATCTACAACTACATATACACATATAAACCTATACAAGCACGAAGTCATTAAAAATAATTAATCATAAAAACTAAAAAAAAATACCACCCTTTCGTGGAGGTTCTATGTAAAAAGGAAAAAAATAAGCCAAGTTATATAATAAAAAATATGATATAATAACATTATATAATAATAGTTCTCGCACCTAATTACTTACGTAGCCACAATGCGACAGGCGTCGTCGCGGGGGGTTGGTTGGCAGCCAAGAGCTACTTGCTGTTCGTACTCACAAAAGCAGCCGCAACCTTATTCGCCCTATCTTCCTATTTTAATTTATTCAAATTTCCCATGACACCTCCAACATGCCATTAATTTTTTTCACAAGCCCACTACCTCGATGTTTTTTAAGCTTTAATTTTTTTTTAATATATGTGCGAGTATGTTATGTTAGAATTTTGTGTGCTTTCTGTTTAATTTAGAATTTGCGGGTTTAATTTAATATTTCTGTATGTAGGTCATATAGAGGCATTATTTTTTATTTTTTTTTATTTTAAAATTTTATATTAGCTACTTGGCTTGCTGAGATTTTTTCTTATGGTGTCACGTTTATTTATTTGTGTCTGAAATTTAATATGGGAGTGTGTAGTACTAAAGGTATTTATAAATATGTTTTCTATAAACTAGAAGTCTTTATTTTCAAAACAGTAACTTAATACTCGCGGCGTTAAGTTACGCCACTTCACTTTTCATATATTATGGTTATATATAATATTACATACATAAATACATAGCTTCACGCTGTATCCCGCATATAGCAGGGTAGGCAGAGGGAACCTAGTGTTAAGGCACTCCGTTCCTCACTTTCCACTTTCACTTTAAATATAATATTGATATATTTAAATGCAGAATATAACCACAATGACTGCATAAAAGTACTATTTTTTACTATTCCACATACTTTCACTGAGATTTTCATTTTTCTTTTGCTTTTATCATGCCAGTAATATAAATAACTGAACATATGTGATATTTGAAAAGAATAAAATATATATACTTATATCTTATTTTTAGAAATGTCCACAAAATTGTATAAAAAACTAAACAGTTTCAATGATTGATTTAAAAAATTGGGATGAAACTACGAGTTTAATATTAAACGTATTAATCACTTATATTTTGGTCTTTGAAAATACCAAAATATAAATGATTAAATTCGATGCCCACTCCAGGAAATGTAAAATTTAGTATTTTCATTTCTTGGGTTTGGTAACAAGGCAAAGCGCGGCGTTGAGTTCCGCCACTCAACACGCAATGCCTCAATTTAGCGAAAAGTGGGGAACGGAAATGTTGAAGGAGAATGAAGTGTCTTAACACTAGATTCTCTGATTCCCTCTGCCTACACCGCTATATACAGGATACAGCGTGAAGTTAAAAAAAAAAGAGGTTAAAGCGGTTGATATAATAACGGATAGGTGACTCATGCAAATTGTTTTTTTAGGAAAGAGTCTACGTACTGAATTTTAGCTTTCCACACCTAGTAATTTGGCCTGTACGTTATCAGTTTGTCACTCAATAACTCAAGCACTTTATATATAGATTAATTTTAAAATGCCTGTCGTGGCGCAGAGGCACAAGCATGCGACTGTAAACGCGACAGGTTGTGGGTTCGATTCCCACTCCAGGAAATGTAAAATATTGTATTTTCATTTCTTGGGTTTGGTAACAAGGCAAAGCGCGGCGTTGAGTTCAACCACTCAACACGCAATGCCTCAATTCGGCGGAAAGTGGTGAACGGAATTGTTGAAAGAGAATGGAGTGTCTTAACACTAGGTTATCTGGTTCCCTCTGCCTACCCTGCTATGCGGGATACAGCGTGAAGTTAAAAAAATTTAAAACAGTAGTTAAATAAAATATATTAAAAAAATAAACATAAACCCGAGTTCAACGTTGTCACCAGGCCTTCCTATATGTAGGGTTCTATTATTTTTCAGCAGAATGCACTCGGTTAATGCCCACCAATGATAATGCGTATTGTATGCCTCGTCTCGCGGGCAATCTCAATAATGTACACATTGTTACTCAAGAGTATTTAATATTATCTAATTAAGGTAATGCTGGTAGAGTATTGGATAATTAAAGTGGATATATATTTTAAAATTGTTGGTGAAATTGTAATTTTGTAACGTTTCTAGTTGATTTTTGGTGAGATATAGTCTTTGGATGGTGTGTGGTTCGATGTATGGTTAGGTGATGTTTGAATCTTTTTTAAACAGCTTAACACTGTTTATCTCATAGTGGAATAATCAGAGAGTACCTAATATTAAGACATTCTGTTGTCCCCTTTCAGCCCGAAATTAAAACATCATGTATTGAGTGGCAGAACTTAACTTAACGCGTGAAAGAATAACAAAGTTTCGAATTTATAATATTATCATTAGAAACGTAGGAAAAGATTTTTTTGGCTAGACTCATAGCCATATCCCAACATCTACTTATGTGTATATGTAAGTGCTTGCATTACTGGATGACTGACAGGTAACTCGATTAACATTTAGTTTCCTAATTTAAATACTAGCACTAAGAGAGAAATTGTCTAAATACCTACGGTAATGAAATTTTGCGATTTATAGTCCACATAAACGAAATCGCGGGATACAACTAGTTATCGAGTGAACACTTTCTCCTTTCTCCAATTTTAAATACCCATATTGTCACAATAACAACACTTTGAAGGATAGTGTAATTTTGAAAGACAAAAATACCTTTTCTTTTTACATAAAGGAGACTATTATGATACTTAATAAGCATTATCTCTTAAAGTCTTTGACAATAACAAGCATACAACCAATAAACTAATAAATATTTCTAATACTACAATACTAGAAACCTTATAGTGGCAATAAAAATAACGGTTCACTTTGTTCCTTTTTCTTAGCTTCACGCTGTATCCCGCATATAGCAGGGTAGGCAGAGGGAAGCTGCACCTAGTGTTAAGACACTCCGTTATCTTTTAACGCTTCCGTTCCCCACTTTCCGTCAAATTGAGGCATTGCGTGCAGAGCTGTGGAACTCAACGCCGTGCTTTTGCCTTGTTTCTAGAGCGAAGAAATGATAGTATATTTTTTAGCTTCACGCCATATCCCGCATATAGCATTGTAGGCAGAGGGAAGCTGCACCTAGTGTTAAGACACTCAGTTCTCTTTTAACATTTCCGTTCCCCACTTTTCTTAATGAATGAATTTAGGCATTGCGTGCTGAGTGGTGGAATTCAACGTCCCGCTTTTGCCTTGTTCACAAAGCGAGAATATGAAATTTCATTTTTTTGAAGCTTCACGCTGTATCCTCAAATAGCAGGGTAGGCATTGGGAACCTGAAAACCTAGTGTTAAAACACTCCGTTCTCTTTTAACGTTTCTGTTCCCCACTTTCTGCCAAGTTGAAGCATTGCGTGCTGAGTGGTGGGACTCAACGCCGTTCTTTTGCCTTGTTTCTAGAGCGAGGAAATGATAGTACATTTTTTTTAGGTTCACGCTATATCCTGCACATGGCAGGGTAGGTAGAGGGAACCTGAGAATCTAGTGTTAAGATATTTCTTCCCTTTCCCACTTTCCACTGAATTGAGACATGCGTGCTAGACGGCGGAACTCAACGCCACGCTTTTGCCTTGTTACAAAAGCAAGGAAATGAAAATACTAAATATTATTTAATATTTTCGTTTCCTGGAGTGGGAATCGAACCTACAACCTGTCGCGTCTACAGTCGCACGCTTGTGCCTCTGCGCCACGATAGGCCTCTAAAGGCCATAAAGTAATAAATATTTCTAATATAACAACACAAGTATCCTTATGGTGGCAATAAAGGTACCGGTTCACTTTGTTCCTACTAATATTTAACTTTATAACTTAAAAATTAAAGTTCAAATTTGAACTGCATTTTTTAACAATTATAATTGCCTTGCCCATTTTATAATTACTGTTTTGTTTTTCACAAAAATTTCCAAATTACCGTTTGAGATCCTAGCCATTGACGTTTTTACTTTACTAGTTTTTTTAGCTTCACGCTATATCCCGCATATAGCAGGGTAAGCAGAGGGAACCAGAGACCCTAGAATAAATTATATTCATTTTGGCGTTTTCATATGGCGTAATGTTCCGCCAATAACCTAGTTAGTTTATCAATACTAGATCTTTCTGCCTATACTGCTGCGAAAAAATCATATATGTAAGTAAAAACTAAACGAATCAAGTTAACAAGGCAAAGCGCGGCGTTGAGTTCCGCCACTCAGCACGCAATGCCTCAATCTGGCGGAAAGTGGGGAACGGAATTGTTGAAAGAGAGCGGAGTGTCTTAGCACTAGGTTCCCTCTGCCTACCCTGCTATATGCGGGATACAGTGTGAAGTTAAAAAAAAAATTAACAAGGTTCAACTCTCTCTCCATTTTCCTCATTTAAGAAGACTCAGATCTATTTCAAAGTCACTTTTTGTTGTAACCAAACAATATTTTTAACGAAGTGTCACATCATACGCTATACATGAAATACTACAGAAACAATCGTGAATGCGAGGCAAGAGCAGAAGAGCAGCGTTTCTTAAAGTTTATTTTCAATTTTTGCGAAAAGTTTCTAATTAACCCGCGAACACAATAACTGTGTGCCACACATAAACAACACCGAGGGTGACAAGTAATGTTAATAGCACTTCCTTTAATTATGTACAACTATCACAAAAAATACTATTTTCAACCTAAATTGGCAAAAAATAAGGTTCTCATTCCTATATTTTGATTAAAACCTATTTTTAAATGAATTTAAGCTTTATTTTTTTGATATAAAGTAAATATTTAGATAGCAGTAGTTTCAAAGTTGGCTGGCTTGTCACAAAACAAGTTCATTATGCACTTAGACAATTAGTGTATGCCCGCGGCCGCCTTGTCATTGTAGGCCCTGGGCCCTTCCGGTGTACCTTCCTAGGCCCTACCACCTATTTGATTATGCTCATTAGGGAACGAAAGCATTTGAAAGGCAAGCTTATAGATAGGGCGTGATACTGTTTTAGTTTTGATATTGTTGTGAAGAGAATGGATTGTGGAGTTGCTAAGATGTGTGGAGTATGGGAGTTTTTGGAATGAATATAAATTATATATACTATAAAAAGTAAAATAAGTACATAAGAAAGATATATGTATTTATAAGTATAGAAATTTAAGTATAGAATTGTAGGGATACAAAAGAAAATAATACTAGCTTATTATAAAACAGATGACACATAAAATTATTCTATGATTCACCTATTTTTTGAGTTGTTGACCTATTTTTTGGTGTTTAAACCACCCAACACACGTTGGGTGGTTTAAATCAATCAAACTTTTACTAGTTAGTATTTATTTTCATTTCTTGGGTTTGGTAACAAGGCAAAGCGCGACGTTGAGTTCCGCCACTCAACACGCAATGCCTCAATTCGGCGGAAAGTGGGGAACGGAATGTCTTAACACTAGGTTATCTGGTTCTCTTTGCCTACCCTGCTATATGCGGGATACAGCGTGAAGTTAAAAAAAAAAACTTTCACCAATAAAATGAAAATAATGAAAACTTTCTAAATATAAACATACTTTCGAGTGAAAATCGAACCCATAGTCATTATGTACAGTAAGACTTCACTTTTCTACTTTCTTATTTTGTATATAATGATAACTAAATCTATATTCATAGAACGCTTGCGCTACTGAGATTAACAAATAACGTACAGGAATAACTATTGGTCACAGAAAGCTAGAATTTATCACGTAGTCTTCTTGGAGGATCTAGAGAGTATTAAAAGAAGATTCATACTAATCTTACGGTTAAAACGAAATAAACGGAATTTTAGGTTTTATAATCCACACGAACGAAGTCGTGGGATGCAGGTAGCAAAATCTAAAATAATCTAAATAGCAACCAATGTTGAAGACATGACGCAATACCTAAGCAATTTAAATTCAACATTTACACATAGATAGGAATACTATTTCGAACATTTCTATGAGAAGTGCCAATTTTCTAACCCGTAGTAAAATACACGGTAGATGCGCATCCGGTGTCCATCGTATCTATCCATGCGAAATCCGGACACAAGCAGCGTCGGAACCGCCCCGAACCGGTTATAACCGGACAAATCCGGTTAACGGATCAGTGGTTGGCTTTGGGCAAGCAACGTATGCGGTCACGTTCAGACGTGTTAGATATTCGTAATAATTTACCAAAGTTACCTAAATCTATATGTTTGAAGATTTTGATATTTGGATAAACTAACATATCTATCTAATAATTGTATAATATATCATGAGAATTATTTCTATGTTATTTATTATAACACACAATCGCCTTTCATTAAGGAAATTAGACTCCTGGCGTATTAGTATAAAAAAGCGACCGCTAATTTCTCGCCGATTCTTCTCAGCAGGACTACCTTATACGCCATGCATAACTTCCTATAAGACCAACAATACTCACATTTATATGATATACTAATGAACTGTTAGAAAATGGTTTAAAAAAAATATCTTACTTAAAACTAACATTAAAATGTTGTTAAACACAATTCATAAAAACAACAGTATTTTTCTTTATATTCTTTAATGCACTAACAAAAGTAAGAAGTACTGAAATGAGAAGAAATAATAATTATAAAGAAGAGGCACAAGCGTGCAACTGTAAACGCGACAGGTTGTGGGTTCGATTCCCACTCCAGGAAATGTAATTTTTCATTTCCTGGGTTTGGTAACGAGGCAAAGCGCGGCGTTGAGTTCCGCCACTCAGCACGGAATGCCTCAATTCGGCGGAAAGTGGGGAACAGAGTGTCTTAACACTAGGTTCCCTCTGCCTACCCTGCTATATGCAAGATACAGCGTAAAGTACATAAACAAAGTACAAATTCAAGTAATTTTTACCATTTTTCCCCCAAATTCCCATCAAATTTCTAACACAACACGCGTAAGCCCGCCCAGACCGCCTCCTAACTAATCAGCACGCTAATTTATGGCTTATTTATCAACAAATCGAAACACCACAATACACACGCTACACAATTGCCTGTTTTCACACACCTCTGATTATAGTCCAAAGCTACAGAGCGCGGTTGCATTATACATGGATTTTGTCAGCTAAATTGTATAGAACGCCTTCGACTTTGGTAGTTACGATGTGTCTAATAAACACTTTAGTTAATCGTTGTGGGCTCGATTCGGTATAAAGTGTGATATTTGACAATCATATTTAGTAATATTTGCCACCTACGGCTTAGTTTAACACGAAATTTCGATTTTCTTCAATGGAAATAGGAGCAAGGAATATAACAGCGAAATCCGTCTATTATTTACTAAAAGATCTTGGCTTGTCTAGAGCAAGCACCAGCTCATTTTTAGCACGTATTTCTATAGCAGCATTCATATCATCAATTGTACACCTTGTTCAGTGAAGGCAAGCGTTTATCGATATAAAGGGAGCCCCTTAAGCCTACACTTGCGTCGTAAGACCCAGGCAATGATTCTTCTTCTTCAATCCATGGAATAATAAGATGTGCTTTCTTTTTTCTAGCTATCAATCAAGAAGACTACAAAAACTACCATATTTCATCTATATATAAGAAATGAAGTAAGAACTGATAAAAATAATAAAAAGATATGACTTGAATTTAAGCAAAAGAAATGGTTGCGTTAATTATGAACCTTAAAATATCCATCATATCAATGGGAGTCTTTCACAAATATAAAAATATAAGAGATTACGATTATCTTTTGGCAATAAATTAAATTCTAAATATGTGTTCTAGGTGTGTGATTCACTTTAGAATTTCAAAAATATATAATTTTGATTTGTGATACTTTTAAATTGAAGCAACGATATATATCAAAATTCAAATTTTATTAGAAAGTATAATCGATATTTTATACCTAGTACAATGGATCTGCGTCTACAGAGACTGGAAACAAATTGTTAGCCGCGTGATCGTGTAGCGCCGGTAATGAGCAGTTACTGGCTTTACATCAGTCAACGTTGAGTTGCAAAGCTTTTATTTGACTAGACCTAGAAACATACGTAGTGCAATAATCTTAAATATAATTAAGAATTTAAAAGATGTGGAGGACGGAAATGTTCATAGAACGGAGCGTCTTAACACTAGGTTCTTAGGTTACCTGTGCCTACCCTGCTATGTGCGGGATACAGCGTGAAAGCATTTTAAGGAAAGAAAATTTACTTCAAATAAAATACACAAAAAAGCAACACCATTACGAATAACTCATAAACTATTTATTAAATTTCAACTATATTTAAATGGGACCACGTTAGTAGTAGGTACTACGAGTAGCTATCATATAAAAAAGCAGCAAGAAAATAGGTTCACCCAGTAAAAAGTTACGCGTTAACACATAAAAAAATACAGTCGAATTAATAACCTACTCTTTTTTAAAAGTCCATTAAAAATACGCATTACTAGCGGTATCCCGCGACTTCGTATTCGTGAACTTTATATTATTATAAATGTTTATATAAAAATAGAAATTCGTTGAAATTTAGAGAAATTATTTCTTAGTGCTCTGTTTCACTCCTCAAAAAGGCTATATTAAAGGTAGATTTTTATGACCAGTAGTTTCACCTATACGTTGTCTTTCAGTCATTCAGTGAAGCAAACGTTTTGTTACTTATAAATATATAGATTACCTCATAATGTAACTGTCGTTGTGGCCGTCATAGTTCAGTGTGACGTCTGTAAGCGCAATGGTGGATTTATTCTTTATTCTACTCGAGGGAATAATTATATTTTAATTATTTTTATTCGCGTGCTTTAGTGAAACAAATAGCAATAGCGTCAAGATCAATGTATAATATATTCTAATGGCGCCCCCATTAAACGCAGAAAGATACGTCTATGTTGTACCTACATCTATATTAAAGTGAGTTTTTTCTAAAAGCGTTCCACAAACACTTATTTCAAGACAATATACATTTTTAAATTATAGAATAGAACTACTGTAGTTTAGCAAAATATATATTTGTAACAAAACTAATTAATTATACGCAATTTAGTTTAAAAAACTTTTTCTTTAATGAGTCAAATTGTAAAAATCTAATAACTTCACCCATTATTAATATATTTATATAAAAAACGTGAATATTACACAAAATATACAATACAATATTTAAAATATTAGCTTTTAATTTAGATCATTTGCAAATAGTATCGCAAAAAAGAAAATAACTCAAGTTTCTATAACATTACCTGAGATTGAGATGTACTAAGTAATCAACTTTTTTAACTAGCTTCATAAAAAAGAATTGCCGTTTTTACTTGTTACCTGCTTAATTTATTTGAGAAACTGCAAAATATATTAATTCTGTTTTTAATAGAACAATTTCTAAACTAATCTTTGATTTTATGGAATAAAAACATTTAGTATTTTCAATTCCTCAATCTGGTGATAAGGCAAAACGCGGCGTTGAGTTCCGCTATTCAGCACGCAATGCCTGAATTCGGCGGAAATTGGGGAACAGAAGTGTTGAAAGAGAACGGAGTGTCTTAACGCTAGGTTTCTGGTTCGTGCGTGTATGCGACATACAGCGTGAAACTAAAAAAATATCATTTTTTACAACTGGGAAAAGAAAATAATTAAAATATATTCTTCCGAATGGTTATATCGAACTTACAACCGAGCCACAATGGCCTCAATAATAATGGAATTTTTAACAATAATAAAACCGACTTTGAATAAAATGCACTAAAAAGTATAATTGTTACGAATAACTCAAAAACTACTCGTTAGATCTTAACGAAATTATTATTATCTATCATATAAAAAAAATATCATCAAAATTGATACATTCAGTAAAAAGTTTTGTAGTCACACACATAGAACAAAATATGTTGGCGAATTGAATCCTCCTTTTTGGAAGACGGTTAAAACAAAATCATTATATTAATTTCTATACAAAAAAAAAACATTAATCTCAATAGCTTTTATTAATAAAAACAAGAAACATCAAGTACTAACAGTGAAAACATATTCATACAAGAACTGACCTACAATGATAACAAGTTCCAAACAGTAGCTACCTTATCTCTTATCAATCAATCTAAAGTTTACAAACAGAAAGAAATGAGTTTATCTGATTGTGTTTTAAATAAACGTTCAAAAAACAATGGCTAAGTCGAGTGGTTCTCAGAGTTAGGGGGTTCGAATCGAGTACCAGTGTATGTAAGTTCTGTAATCGATATTTATTATATACCTCTATGATGTTAGCTGTGTTCACACGTTCACTTTCTATGAGGGAATTTTTAACTTAATTTATAGAAAGGTGCAAAATTTTATTGTTATTTATTTATTTATTTATTAAGACAGTTACAGTCCAGTTGTTAGTAACAATAGAAACTTAAAACTAATATTAAAAATCAATATACTCATTTTCAGAATTCTGTTAGGACTGTTCCGCGTTCTGTTTAATAAAGACGCGGTCCGCTTTCTCAAAATCGCGAAAAAGGCATCGGTCTTCGCTTCTGTAAACATTGCGGACGCACTACAGAAGCGTCGCAGTCCCAACAAAATCCTGAAAGCATTGTTATATTGCACTCTGAGTGCATCTAGCGTCTTTTTATTATAGCTGGTCCACAGAGCACAGGTATAGAAAGTCTGACAGTAGGACTTAAACAATGTTTTTATTTGTTATTTTATGTGTGTTATCGTTACATATTTTTTTTAATGAGTGAACCAATATTGATGATTCTCTTTTTATATGATAACTAGTACTTCTGATATGATCTCACTTTAATTTGTAAAGACACACAAATAAAACTTGTAAAGACAAAAAAAATAGTTTTTGAGTTATTCGTAACAAATTTAACTTTTTAGTACGTTTTATTTGAATTTAGTTGTCTTTTATTTTATTAACATTTAAAATATCAATATCAAAATCTATATTAATAATTTTTACATAGAATACACCTTTCTCATTTTCCTTTTGTTCCCCACTTTCCACCGAATTGAGGCATTGCGTGCTGAGTGGTGGAACACAACACCGCGCTTTGCCTTTTTACCAAACCCAGGGAAATTATAGATACTAAACTTTACATTTCCTGGAGTGGGAATTGAACCAACAACCTGTCGCGTTTACAGTCGTACGCTTTACCATTGCGCCACGACGACGTTTATCATTTTTGACCTTCAAATTTAAAAATTATTGCAGTTTTATAATTCATCACTCAAAAGGCTCTATATTCACACCATAATTTTTTAAATAATAAAAAAATAACAAAAAAGACACTATCAATGCAAATGCAAGCGTAGCAGAAAATGAAATGTAATCGAAAAGCGACAGTTTGACATTATGTCCAGATAAAAACTTCGAATTGTACGCAGGGGATTGAGAGACGGTATCTGCTTTATCACTTTTTATGTTCACAGCTTACTGTATGAATAATAATATTATGTTGAAATATAAAATGAAGTATTTTCATATTCTTGGCTTGGTAACAAGGCAAAGCGCGGCGTTGAGTTCCGCCACTCAACACACAGTGCCGCAATTCGGCGGAAAGTGGGGAACGGAATTGTTGAAAGTGATTGGAGTGTCTTAACACTAGGTTCTCAAGTTCCCTCTGCCTACCCTGCTATATGCGGGATACAGCGTGAAGTTAAAAAAAAAAATGGTAGACAATGTTTCATCTATAGGTAACATTAGAACATACTCTCTGTTCTCAAGAATTACAGGAATTCTTTGTAAAGTATCTCCTATGTAATCAGATCTTTGTTTTTTTTTTCATAATTTTATGTAGGGTTAGGTAACAATATATTGGTTAACCTTTAAAATTGTTTTTACTTAATTACTATTAAGCAATATTAAGTAATATTAAGTAACTTTGAGTAATGTTAAGTAATATCAAGTATTATAAGTAATAATAATATATTATCTAGGCAACTAAAATACTTGGACTCTCTTTGGAAAAAAAATATCTTATTTCCTAAGCTTAGTTAAGACATATGAAAATACAGTGAAAGTTGACAAAAGTTACGGACCACGTGTCCGTAGTGATCAGAATAAATATAAAAAAATATCCTTTAAAATAGTAGATAATATCTTATTAATCGACAATAATAGTGACTAAACACTCTTTTCTCAAGTAACCTTCTAAATTAGTCTTATGTTATAGCCAAAATACTCAAAATTTAATAAATAATCGCTTTTGTTATGAAATCTTTGATGTTTATGTTCATAGTTCACTGTATGGATAATAATAATATTAATGAATAAGAGTTTTATACAAAAAAAAGAGAGTCTAAGCTCTCTACTTTTTTTACCTCCTAAATAAAGTAGTCCTCCAAAAATGTATTACCGAATAACAAAATATATGCAACTGAGCCGATAATAATAAAGATTTTAACAAAAAAGAAAACCGATTTGAAATGTAAAGTTATTACGAATAACTCAAAAACTACTCATCAGATCTTAACTAATATTAAATGGGACTATATCAGAAACATTAGCTATCCTACAAAAAAAATATCATCAAAATTGGTTCACCCAGTAAATAGTTATGCGGTAACACACAAAAAAATAAGTCCAATTTTTTGAAGTCACTATGTAACCTTTGTGTTATTCTCAAGTTTTTACTATTAGTCTTATGTTTATGTTAGGTGGTAGGAGGTTCGTCCTCCGACTGGCTCGCGACCACTATCATGTCAAAGACGAACCGCCAAATATCTAATGATGTGTTCCGGTTCGATGGCATGTAAGCCAGATTTTCCCCTTTCCCACCCATCCTTTCCCCAAAATGTGGTGGTTCTGATAGTGGACTACTACATTGTCCCCCCTTCCATCAGTATCCTCTAGGTTGGCAACGCATCTACAACATCTCTGGTGTTGTAGATGTCTATGGGCGAAGGTAACCACTTACCATCAGGTGGTCCTTCTGCTCGTTTGCCGTCCGTTATCAATAAAAAAAAAAAATATATCTAGATCCGTTCAGTATTTTTAGTGCGAAAGAGTAACAAGCATCCTCATACATTCACATTTAAAATATTAGTAGTATATATTACTACGTTCTATACTAAAAAGTCACAACAATAATTCAGCAAACTGAAAGGAATTATTGCATAAATTATTTTTTATACTAAGCTATAGCTTTATATACCATTGTAAAACAAATATGCCCATCCAATATAACAACATACGTTAATAAATACTCATATTTCATATATCCATTCAGAATAATACAAAAAAATATTATAATAACCAAGAAATCAAAGGAAACGTTTAACTCTCATTAAAAAAACACAACTTAACACTCAAAGTCGATCCGAAGTTAGTTCTCAAGAAAGCAGTTTTAAAATTACTGGGGTATATTACATTAAATACTAAAATAATTTCAAAGAGAAATATCAATAATGCTTTGAATCGACTCGAGGCCCTTAAGCCTTGGAGTGGTTTAGAAAAACTTTTTTTTAAATACTGCCCGTTGTAACGTGAAACAATGGTGGATGGAAGTAGGAATCGTGAAAACAAAAAAGGCGCGATTACATCTTCAAGTGGTTAGTAGTGCCCGCGGTTTCTCATGGGGTGATGTTTTGGTAGTAACGCTGAAGGGAGCCGTTGGTGCTAGGGTGTACATAAATATATATGTTTTTTTTATTTTTTTAGCTTCACGCTGTATCCCGCATATCGCAGGGTAGGCAAGTGTTAAGACACTCCGTTCCCCACTTTCCATAACATAAATATACACATAACACATGAATATATGTTTTAATAATTATTCTCTATATATTTTTATTATTTTTTTTTCGAAAAACAGGGTAGGTAGAGAGAATCTGGTGTAAATACACTCCGTTTTCCACTTTGAATCGGACCTCAAGACATGCGTATAGAGTTGAGGAATTTAACGTCATATTTTGTCTTTCTAAAGCGGGAATATATTCTATATACTTTTGACAAAATTCAAAAAATATGGTAAATATTAGTTAACTGTTTAATTTTTACAATAGCTGTACTTGGCGTGAATAAGTTGATGAATTGATTTTTACATACATTTTTTTATACATTGATAGGATTTAGGATTGCTGTTAAGTAGGGTGGACAAATAACTAAATTTAAAAAATCTAGCAAATCGAAAACGTCTAAGCAAAAGGAATCGCAGTACAATTTTACTCCTTTTTTATAAAAGCAGCTTCACTCCTTCATTCCGCAGGGTAGCAAGAAAAAACTTAGTGTTAAGACACTCCGGCGGCAAATGAAAATAATTTAAATATAATTATTTCCCCGAATGAGAATCGAACCCACACCAACCGTGTACAGTCAAACACTACTATGCCACAATGTCCTCATACACTTTTTACAATGCAGTATTATCCATAAAAGTTCTAAAAGTAGAGTCACATGACACTATAGCCCGCGGCGATCGGCTCCCACGGGTGTGGCGCTTCGAGTGCGAATTAGTACTCAATTAGGCGAATGATTCGATTTGCACCGCCCTGGACACTGATCGGGAAAGATTTAAGATGGGAAACAACCCACTGGCATTTTAAGAAGATTTATTTTTCTTTTAGCTACACTCTGTATTCCGCGCATGGCACGGTAGGGGAAACGTGAAAACCTAGTGTTAAGACACTCCATTCTATAAAAAATTCCGTTCACCACTTTTCTCTGCATTGAGGCATTGCATGCTGAGTGCAACTTAATGTCGAGCTTTGCCTTATTACTAGAGCGAGGATGTATTAAATATTATTTATCATAAATATGTATTTGAACCAACAATCTGACACATTTAAAGTCGCACTCTTGTGTCTCTGCGCCACGACCTCAAAAGATTGTTCTAGATTTTATATTTTATATCTATTAAATTTTAATGTCATATCACTTCTTTCTTCACTTTTAAAGGTTGGTTGAGTGTTGGAACACTAGTAATTATATTATAAATACAGATTTAGTATTCTCACGCATAACAGGATAGTTGAGACCTAGTCTCAGGACACTCTCTCGAACTTACCTTACTTTAATTTATTTAATAATTAAACACACATCTGATACATAGAAAATGGAAAGTTAAACGACCTTTCTCTGTCTATTTCACAATATATATAATAAAAATATACGCCTGTCGTGGCGCAGTGGCACAAGCGTGCGACTGTAAACACGACAGGTTGTGGATTCGATTCCCACTCCAGGAAATGTTAGTATTTTCATTTCCTGGGATTGGTAACAAGGCAAAGCACGACGTTGAGTTCCGCCACTCAACACGCAATGCCTCAATTTGGCGGAAAGGAGGGAACGGAATTGTTGTAAGAGAACGGAGTGTCTTAACACTAGGTTTTCAGGTTCCCACTGTCTACCCTGCTATATGTGGGATACAGCGTGAAGTTAAAAAAAAATGCAATGGAAGAGGATCAAGAGGAAATAGTGTCATAACACTAGATTCTCAGGTTTCCTATGCCTACCCTACTATATGCGGGATACAGTGATAAGCTAAAAATATGTTTTTAATCTAAACGCCTGTTCAAAACATCAAAGCAATGACTTGCGAACGCAACATTAAACTTTTGTCATGCGCTTACTGTTATTTTCTAATTTAAATCACTCGATTATTTCACTAAAAACACGACACCGGCTAATTCTAATTCTAACTCTATATAAACGCAAAAAGGCACACCCGCAATTATTTGCGACGACTCCGTGAAAAAGTGTTGAGAAAAAGTTATTAAATGTGACAGGTTAGTTGTTGCAGATAAATTAACTAAGAGATGGTAAGTGGGAAATTATGTATAAACAATGGATTCCGTATGTTTTGTTTTATTGATTCTTTTAAAATATATAGGGCTGTGATGCCTGGTTCGATTCCCACTCCAGGAAACGGAATTTTTCATTTCCTGGGTTTGGTGACAAGGCAAAGCGCGGCGTTGAGTTCCACCACTCAGCACACAATGCCTCAATTCGGCGGAAAGTGGGGAACGGAGTGTCTTAACACTCTGCCTACCCTGCTATATGCGGGATACAGTGTGAAGCTATGTATATACATATATTAATCGACTGAGCAACGCAAAGGAGGGTAATGTGTTTATCAGTATATATATATATATGCATATGTGTTGACAATCTTTTATTTTCTGTGTGATCTTGTTTTTTATCTTTGAAATTTTTTTTAGTAGAGAGTAGCAACCAGATTTTTTTTTATTATACGATAGCTAATATTATTAATGGAGAAATTGTTCTATATCTTAGCTATAGAACCTTAAAACCACAACAATTTAAGCTTAGTCATGCCTCTAAGAAATGTAAGTTAATAAAATGAATAAACGGACAAGTGACACTTTTTGTTGTGTCCGTTAAAATCCTATTATACTTCTTTAACTAAAGCGTTTAATAAAAAACACCGGCCACAGTTTCTACTTTAAATTGTTCGACATAAAAAGTATTTTCATAGTGTAGGCGATTCCACTTAATTTTTTTCTCCCTCATTGTAATTTGTTACACGCATGTATAAAAAACAATTTTGTTTACTACAACGAGTAATAGATGAGGTATTTGATTTTTTTATTATTGAAGAGAGAATAAATTAGATTAGGACATTATTGAAGCGTTGGGTTCCGCCTCTCAACATGAAAAATTTCGATTTTCGGTGAAAAAAGTAGAACGGAGTGTCTTGACACTGGGCTTTCTCTTTCTACCCTGCTATGTGGAATAAAGCATGAAGGTAAAGAAGAAGACAAACATACTAATTTAAAACTATTAATTATAATTAATGAGAAGAGAAGAAACTGCTTTGCTAAACAGCATGGGTTGCTACCCATGGATTCATATTGCGGGTGCCCAACGCGTTGCAGAGAGAGGAGTTTGGAGAGTGCCTGGGACTTACGACCCAACGTGTAGGTTTAGGGGCCCCTTTAAATTGCGCATTAACGTTCACCTCCAATGTCCGCGCTCCTCTCTCTACCTAACCATATTTTAAAAGATTCTGCTAATGCCGTCTTCGAAATTATGAAAGCGGCTTCATTCTTTCTCCAGAGGTGAATTGTGAGAATCTAGTAATAATCTTTTTCAATTTTTACGATTTCACTTAATTTTTTTACCTTATTGTAACTTGTTACACGCATGTATAAACAACAATTACATACATACATAGCTTCACGCTGTATCCCTCATATAGCAGGGTAAGCAGAGGGAACCTAGTGTTAAGACACTCCGTTCTCCACTTTCCGCCGAATTAATTGCGTGCTGAGTGGCGGAACTCAACGCCGCCTTTGCCTTGTTACCCAACACAGAAAATGAAAAATCCCATCTCCTGGAGTGGGAATCGAACCCACAATCTGTCGCGTTTACAGTCGCACGCTTGTGCCTCTGCGCCACGACCAGGGAACATCAACAATTGTGTTTACTATAACAAGTAACAGACGAGGTGCTTGATTTTTTTATTATAAAGATAGTTTCAACGCAACTCACTCAACACGCAATGTTTCGGATATGAGCGACACTTGCAAGCACTTGGTTCACTCTGAGTACCCTGCTATACGGGAAACAGCGTGACGATGCTTTTTACGTACATTATTTTCAGCTTCACGCTAGTGTCAGTACACTCTGTTCCACTTGCCACCCGAAGTCGAGACATCGGTGTTGCATGACGGAAACATGACGGAATGTTGCATGATTATATTTTTAATCGATGGATTAAGGCACTTAATTATTTTAGCGGTAAGTGGGGAACGGAGTATCTTAACACTGGGTTCCCTCTGCCTACCCTGCTATATGCGGGATACAGCGTGAAGCTATGTATGTATTGTGTTCTTTTAAATAATCAACTTCGATGCGATTTATAGTGATAGATAAATACGTAAATTAAATTAAGTTGAGAATAATAATTTTGTTAGGTGGTAGGAGGTTCGTCCTCCGACTGGCTCGCGACCACTATCATGTCAAAGACGAACCGCCAAATATCTAATGATGTGTTCCGGTTCGATGGCATGTAAGCCAGATTTTCCCCTTTCCCACCCATCCTTTCCCCAAAATGTGGTGGTTCTGATAGTGGACTACTACATTGTCCCCCCTTACATCAGTATCCTCTAGGTTGGCAACGCATCTACAACATCTCTGGTGTTGTAAATGTCTATGGGCGAAGGCAACCACTTACCATCAGGTGGTCCTTCCGCTCGTTTGCCGTCCGTTATCAATAAAAAAAAAAAAGAAATCCGAATTATGTATTAAGATAAAAAAATCAACCCCTAAGTAATCAAGAAAGTAGCCTTTTTTCTTTTTTTAAGTTAAGTAAGTTAGTTTTGTTTATATTATCGTAAGCATTTATTTTATTTGACAAGAAAGAATCTCATGTCCAGACACTTCGTTTTTCATTTACCAAGAGAATTCGCGAACATTTGAGTGACATAACTCAATGCCCCTTTTTCTCTTACCAGAGCGAATAAAATAACATACTTACTTATTTTTTTTTTTTTTTTATGGATACCGGATGGTAAACGAGCAGAAGGACCGCCTGATGGTAAGTGGTTACCTTCGCCCATGAACATCTACAACACAAGAGATGTACTAGATGCGTTGCCAACCTAGAGGATACAGATGGAAAGGGAGAATAATGTAGTAGTCCGCTATCGGAACCACCGAATACTAATAATAGGAATACGAATAGGAATTACTTACTAAATCAATATCCAGTTTTACTGTAATGACTGCAAAATACAGTTACGAAACTTTATTTAGGTGTCCAAATATTTAAGTCGAATGAACTAAAAATACTAAAAACACGTCGTTTCATACAGTAACTGGTTTTTCTTTTTGCACCGGCTCATCTCAGATCTAAGGCTTTATTAAGCGATTACGTGACGTCCAAATAATGAAGCATGAATTCTTATTTTGATCAAAACTATTTGACTTCGATACGAATTTATTCTTGTACTTTTCTTAAGTTTACGAAAAATAATTTAAAATGGTATAAAATA
>JAKGSA010000019.1:68797-90222 GCA_033558755.1 Philaethria dido | reverse complement strand
ATATGAAGTGACATTGATAGATAACGCGTTGTTAACGCGTCAACGGGAACCCTAGTAATATTAAATAAGATATTTTTAACGTAGCGACTCGACAGATTTTATATTCTTCTGATAACTTAACTCAGTACTTTGAAGCTATAAAGTGACCGCACAACGTCTAAAGAAATTTGCATACTACGGTTAATAGAAAATGTATATTAATTGTTTTTTTTTATTAATTTACGGTTTTACGCGTAAATCGTTTGAAAGGCAATCGATTAGTATGAAATTTTTTACCGATTTCAAGAAAGGAATAGGTTTTCAATTCAATTGTTTTATGTGTTACCGCATAAATTTTTACTGGGTGAACCTATTGCTTTTGATGTGGTTCCATTTAAATTAATTAAGATCTGTAGAGAAGTTTTTGAGTTATTCGTAATAATGCTACTTTTCAGTGCAGTCAAAGTCTTTTTTTGATAAAATCTTAATTCTATTTATTATAGAATATATAATATTTCTAGAGTATGGACACTGCCTCATTACAACAATGGCCTCAATAACATAAACATTTTTTTTAACTTCTCGCTGTATCCCGCATATAGCAGGGTAGGCAGAGGGAACTAGAGAACCTAGTATTAAGACACTCCGTTCTCTTAAAATTTCCGTTTCCCACTTTCCACCGAATTGAGGCAATAAGCCAGGCAGGCCTCCTAAGTGGCGGAAAGCCAATCATCTTATGTTTACCTTATAAAATTATGAAATTATGTATAAATCTAAATAAAATATTGCAGAACCAGGATATAGGAGTCAAAAATTAATTTCACCTTTATATCACTGAACCCCATATAAAAACCATCGGTCAAGGCGTTAAAACATGCTGAGCTAATTGAAAAGTTTAATAGAAACATCAATATGTACTCATTCTGTTTGTACATCTGCCAGCGGGGGTGCACTGTTTGCGAGGGATTTGGGGTTAAGTTACGATCATTATGCTTAAAGTTTTGTGTTTTAATGGAGTGGAATTGAATGGTGTGTTGATTGTTTTTTTTTTTTATTTTGCGATTTTTTTTTATTTGAGGATTTTTTAGGGAGTCTGTGACTCCTACTTCCGCCTTATTTCTTCAATATTTAGAACCATCTGTGAAGTTTTGAAATTTGATCTTTTTACCACACTAGACATAAAAATCTGAATATTATGAATTATTTATTTATTAACGCCTGTCGTGGCACAGAGGACGTGCGACTAAAAAAGCGACAGGTTGTGGGTTCGATTCCCACTCCAGGAAACGCAAAATTTAGTATTTTCATTTTTTGGATTTGGTAACAAGGCAAAGCGCGGTGTTGAGTTCCGCCACTCAACACGCAATACCTCAATTTGGCGGAAAGTGGGGAACGGAAATGTTGGAAGAGAATGGAGTGTCTTAACACTAGATTCTCTGGTTGCCTCTGCCTACCCCGCTATATGCGGGATACAGCGTGAAGTTAAAAAATATATATTTATTTTGTGTCAAATTTAAGGAAAAAGATATTCTAGTAGAATTTGTGTCCTCTAACCTTCCATTAGGTTTTTACATGGTAACTGTACGATGAATTACATATATGGCGCTAATTGATAAAATTAATACATATTATGTATTTCAATATTATATTCAATTTTAAACGAAAACAGAACGAAACAGAGAGAGTTATGCTGTAATTTCATATGAAACGAGTCACCCGCAACATTTATCATTTTTGCTTTTCGTTGTTGCGACGGTAAAACATAAAATTCCTTTTTTCTGTTTCTATAGGATTTCAGGAATTCCTCTCTTAGTTACTTGTCTACACTCTCAAAGGAATTTACGCGCCTAATTTCAATTTTTCTTTGTATCTTAGAGGGTAATAGAGGAATATAATATCTGTATCAGCCGTGAATAAGTTGGTAAAAAGAAATTATTTAAATAAAAGAATTTTTAACTGAAACAAACACTTTCGTTTAGAAATTCAACACACAAATAAAACAATCCTTATTCATAACATTAATAAAAATTGTACATATCTTTATACATAAATCAATCAAGAACCATTAATACAACAAATACTATCCATTACTTCCGATAATAATATATTTACCATTCAATATATTATTATTAATAATAAACAAAAATACTACGATCTCTAGTTCCGAATCATTTGACGCGAGTAATATGTTTCCATACACATTATATTTTGTCCATCTCACTACACCTCCTATTGAGTACCATGGTGTATGCTTTTCTTTGAGTCAGTCAATTAATGGGTAACAAAAGGATATAATATCTATACCAGCCGTAGCCGTAGCATATATTAGTAAATCGATTTTTAGCTTCACGCTGTATCACACACAGCAGGGTAGGCATAGGGAATCAGATAAGCTAGTGTTAAGACTCTCCCTTCTCTTATAATCCGTTCCCCACTTTCCGCCAAGTTAAGGTATTGGCTGAGTGAAGGAACTAAACGCCGTGCTTTGCCTTATAAATTTTAATAATTTTATTATTTTAATAACTTTAATTTAAGTGGGGAACGGAGTGTCTTAACACTAGGTTCTCAGGTTCCCTCTGCCTACACTGCGGCCTACAATGCGGCATACAGCGTGAACTAAAAGAAAAAAAATCACTTAATTTTTTCAATACACACACACATAAAACAATCAGAAGTCATAACATTTAAAAAAAATACAAGTCGACCTATTAATTCACGCGCTCCATAAATTCATAAATGAACAACCATTAAACCATTAAATATATTATTATCAATAATAAGCAAAAATAGTATATCTAGTTCCGAATCATTTGACGCGAGTAATACGTTTCCGTACACATTACATTTAGTCCATCTCAATACATCCCCTTGTAACATACTTAGGCTATTATTAGGGGAAACTCTTATTCATTTGCTAACTTTATTTTCTATGTAACTGACAAATTGTCTTTGATGACCCTTTTATGTAAATATAAGTGATTTTATTTTTATTTGATATTTGCTTGGAGAAGTTTTATGATACGGGTAATGTAACATGAATGTTAGTGGCATAATATTTTTTGTTGTTATATAAGTATTAGTTAAACATCGTGGCGCAGTGGGTGTCCATCTGACTATACACGTGATGGTGGGGTTCGATTCTCACTTGGGGTTATTAATGAATATTTAAATTTCCCTTTATTAATATTATTTGAATTATTTAAACTAGTACCCCCGTAAATGCGTTAATAACGCATTGCGTAGTGACGTATATGTCACTTTATATAAACATGGATGTCAAACCATGGTAGTGTGTGTAACATTTTTTTTAATCACTTAATATACTTTTTATGCATTATTTAAAAAATATATTAGTATTATGGACTTCTTCTCTACATGACTATAAGTGTGGCAAGTTACATGCTTCTCCGTCCGCGTAATTTTCGTAAAAAAGGATCCAAAGTTTTTGCTTCACGTATTTATATATAGATTTATCGCCTGTCGTGGCGCAGAAACACAGCGCGCGACTATATACACGTCAGGTGGGTTCGATTCCCACTCCAGGAAATGTAAAAGTCTAGTATTCTCATTTCCTGGGTCTGATAACAAGGCAAAGCACGGTGATGATTTCCGCACCTCGCACTACACTCACAATGTCTCGAGTTCAGGCATAAAATTGAGAACGGAGTGTCTTGACACTAGGTTCCCTCTGACTACCCTGCTATGCGGGATAAGCCGTGAAGTTGCTTTTTTCATATATTATTCTTTTTCACAAAACAAAACGTCTGAATTTAACGCTCTAGATAGCAAAAACTGGAGTTATTCTCCCATACAATATAGAACAACTATTTTTACATTCATTTTACCTTTAAACTTACTGTCTCTTTAAGCATCCATACATAAAATCCAAGCCCTGAAAAGAGCATTCACAATTTCTAAAGTACGTAAGCCTTTGAAACAGTGGCATATCGCAAAAGCACCTTTTATAAGGGAAGTCGTTATGAACGCAAACGTTAAATATGACGTATAACAGGCAAAGTTGATCGTATCCAAATACTGAATAGTCGAATGCTTAGATTTAAAGTTTTAGCTAGATATTTCTTATTTTAAAAATAGGTGTTTCACGCTTTTTATATCAGGGTAGTCAGATTAGTAACCAGGCACTCTCATTGTTCTTTTTCGAAGCATGCTCAGTCAATGACGGAATATAATTCCTTAATTTGTTAACTTAACAGAGCAGAGGCGATGACAATAATTTGAAAGTCCGAGTTAGGACTGAACCCACGACCCATAATCCCCCTATACCAACTTTATTCATAGTATGAAATGAAACAAGTTACAATTATACACCATAAGCGACAAAGCATGACTAGAGGTAAATATTTTAATGTTTTTTGTAGTTATTACTAAGTTAGTAAAAGTAAAAATGAAGATTTTGACAAAAAACGGGCAATGGAAATGATAGAGTGCTCTAAAAAGTATTATTATTACGAATAACTCAAAAACTACAGATCAGATCCTAACTAAATTTAGATTTTAGTGCTTTAGATTTTAGTTCCATAAATTCATTTAATTCTTAACTCGTATGCCCATTTCACAGTTTATTTTTTCTATAGAAATTGTCATTTTTCGCTAATTTTGCATTTTTTACAAATGAAAAGGAATTAAGAAGACGTCCAATGCTGGACAGAGGCCTCTCCTATACAACTCCACGTACAACGACTGATTGCCTCCTCCATCCAGCGGTACCCGATTCTGACCAGACCGTCAGCCTACCTAGTAGGGGCTGTCCCAGCCTTCCGGAAGACTGATTTTAATAGACGTTGTACTAAACTTTGTAAATAACGTTTAGTTTGTAACGACCATTAAAATTTTCTCCATTTTCTCCATTTCTTGTCATATTCTTGGCACTTTCATACCTTACCTCTTTTTTTATTTTCTGGAATTATTTATATAAAATAACAAATCGTTTATATGTATCGATGAATTGTATTTGTGGTTAAATAATAATATAAGATGGCAGAATAAAATACATAATTTTAATTAAAAATTCATAGAATGCTTGCAATATTTAAAGCTGTCCTTTCATTAAGAGAAGAAAGAGATAGACAAAAAATAGAGAAATGACCTAGATCATTAAATATCATTTTAACAGAATATTACAAACATGTAGATTGTAATATTCTGTTATAAATAAAAATAATGTCATTTAAAATTTCAACATATTCAAGCAAGCATCAAATAAATACTAACAAATTTGAATAAAGACGATATTACTACTATTTAAGCTCATTATATGATTACCTCACCTTATTTAACCATCATACAGAAACACATTAAGTATGCCACGATAACTACATAAATAGGCGCACAATTTCCTATTAGAATCAACAAAGGGCTAAGAAACCCGCGCCCTAGAACATAACAAAGACCTACAAAACACCTAAAACTTGAAAAACATGAACACTAGAATGCTTCCAGTTCCTCCTATACATCTTCGCACGTCCTATTTTCCGTATACAACTTTTGGCCCATTTGCAACTTGCTTGAATGTACATAGATCAGAATAACTATTTTAACTTTGAAATTCTTGAAATAACTATACTCTTTGTTGCCTTAAAATAGAGCTTAAAGTCGCTTAACGTAAATATTTGAAGTGAATTGTATATTTGGTTGCAGCATACGCAGGAAAAAGCTGGAATCTGAGAACGATTCATCCATCATTCATTCTTCGTGTTCTGTGTGAAAGACGCCGTGACGATTATGTCGTTCGCTTAGGTGTGACAACTATTACGTGCGTTCACCTCAGATCTTAACCCCTCGTAATAAGCTCTACTTTTACTTATTCCACGTAATAATTAATTTTGCACTACTTTAGACACTTTTGTGCATACCACGGAATTGGAAATGTAACGTAGAATGAAGTTTTAGGAATTTTTTGCCTTATTTTCTGAGTATTATGATTCAAAATTCGATATTTACAATTGTATTTGTATCATTTTGATATATGCAAGCGAGAGCCTAAGCCTTGATAATACTCGAGTTATTTGACAGAATCGTGTCTGAATTTACAACGACGTAGGTGTTTTAGGGGTTGGGAATAAGGGTGGTTGTAGCTTGCAGAGAGAACATAGAGCGGAGAGACTGGTCATTGTTTGGGTATGATTCACTAGTGATACGTGACAGCGATGCGAGTACGGTTTTGATAACGCATGTATCGTATTGATCTAAATGAGCAAACTTTAATGAAGATGATAGATACCTATATAGTGAATGTATTTATTTCTTAGCAATTTCTTTTGCATTAAATGTAATATTAATAAAAATATTTTTAATTATTTGCGACTTAGAAAGCGAAATTATACGGATTGTTGTGTAAATAATGAAGAATTGCAAAATGGTTTGCTCTCGTAAGTTATTATAAATCTACCTATATGCATATTTCACATTATATATAACCGAAAAAGAATATTCTACAGATTACTAAAATTCTAATTCGAAGTAAGCAACTCGTGTTAAGTAAGCAAACTGTGCGAAATTTCATAATTTTCTAAAAGGTCTCCGCTTTTCCAGAACCACCATCACTTACATTCTAAAAGGTGTTTTAAAGGGTTGTTTCAAATTTGAAAGCTAGGTAGAGAAATACTCCTTTTTGACACACTTGGACGAGAAGACGACTATAGATATAAGATGTTCACTTGGGTCATTCATGTTACGTACATACATTGCTTCACGCTGTATCCCGCATATAGCAAGGTAGAGGGAACCTAGTGTTAAGATACTCCGTTCTCCACTTTCCGCTAAATTGAGGCATTGCGTGCTGAGTGGCGGAACTCAACGCCGCGATTTGTCTTGTTACCAAACCCGGAAAATGAAAAATTCCATTTCATTTAAATTTCATGATACATAAATTAGCATATTTTATATCTATCTGTTTTCTTCTTTATCATAATTTCAAAATGACACTTAAGAAAACGAAAAGCAGAGTGATTTATCACTTAGTAAACTCTCCGTCTTTTTCAAGGAGTGCCTAAAAGTAAACGTGTTAAACAATCAAAATTTTGATTACTAAGTTATTTTATATTGAATCGCTTAAGTTACAGAAGAAGTGAAATTATTCGATACATTTCTAATTACATTGACTGTTACAAGGCTTCTTTAATTTATTTTGGCGACTTACTATTTATATTATGATGGCAGATATTACCACTTGTAAAATATAAATAAAATAAATATTAATATACTTAATTAATATCTCAAGACAAAAAAACCGACTGCAAAAAAAATGCAATAAAATGTAAAATTATTACGAAAAACTCAGAAACTACACTAAGATCTGATATCTTAGCTAAATTTAAACGGGAAATCAAAATTAGTTCATACAGTAAAAAATGATGCGGTAACATGTATAAAAAGAAATTAAGAATTGAGAATCTCCTCATTTTTTGAAGTAGGTTAAGAATATATGACAAGTTATTTAATTTTAAGTATTTAAAGAATTTATAAGATACAAAGAAAATAAAATAGATAGATACATACATACATAGCTCCATGCTGTATCCCGCATATAGCAGGGTAGGCAGAGGGAACCTAGTGTTAAGACACTCCGTTCCCCACTTTCCGCCGAATCGAGGCATTGCGTGCTGAGTGAAAATAGATAGATAATTGCCTAATAAAGCCTATCGCGACGCAGAGGCACAAGGCGTGTGACTGTAAGCGCGATAGGTTGTGGGTTCGATTCCCACTCCAGTATTCCCATTCCTGCTTTGATAACAAGGCAAAGCACGACGTTGAGTGCCGCCACATAACACAAATGAAACACATGAAACAAATAAAAACGCAATGCCTGTCTTAAAATAGGAGCAGAAAACGGAGGGTTTTAACATTCGGTTCTCTTTATATAGGCCTATTACGAACAAAACGTGAGACAAAACGAAAAAATACTATATTTTCTTATAATGAATAATAAAATGATTTCCTATTTGAAAGTATAATAAATAAATAAAAAGCCTCTTTGGTTTCTTTTGCCGTTTGAAACTTTTTTCTAAACTGGCTGAATAGAGTCACGACTTTCGATAAGTAAAATATAATCTTAAATACTATTTTGGTTTAAATTTAACTTGAAGACCATAGTGGCGTAGTAGGACAATTGTAAGCGTGATGGGTTTGGGTTTGAATCCCACTCCAAGAAATGATTATGTCTAGATTATTTTCATCATTTACATTTCAACCTGTGCCTGAACGCCTGTCGTGGCGCAGAGGCACAAGCGTGCAACTGTAAACGCGACAGGTTGTGGGTTCGATTCCCACTCCAGGAAATGTAAATTTTAGTGTTTTCATTTCCTGGGTTTGGTAACAAGGCAAAGCGCGACGTTGAGTTTCGCCACTCAGCCCTACCTAAATTCGGCGGAAAGTGGGGAACGGAGTGTCATAATACTAGGTTCTCAGGTTCCCACTGCCTACCCTGCTATATGCGGGATACAGCATGAATCTAAAAAAAAATACATTTTCCCTTTCGGGTAAGACAAAATGCTTCGACTTCCGCCCAAAATCGGAAAACGGATTGTCTTAACACTAGGCTTTTCTGGCTACCCATTGGATGAACTTGAAAAATAATTTAACATATGCTCCTCTTATATCATATTTGTTAAGTATTTGTATGTTTTGTGCAGCAAAGCTAAGTTATCAAATTTTATTAAGATCGACTCAAAAGATACTGAAAAATGACCATAAGTAAGTTATCAAATAAATGAAATGACAGAATATTTGCTACCTTCAAGTAACTAATATTTAAGAATTGTTACAACTTACAAGATAATGTCGAAGAAGTTGATAATATAATTTTTAGAAGACGTAGAAAAACTTAAACATAACGGGACTCGAACTTGCGTCCCCTGGAAGCCGTCCAAGCGCCCTGACCACTCAGCAGTAGCGGGGCGTCCATCCAACACGATTCCCATCGGCTTGCCTAACTTTTCAAAGTACAATTGTATGAGACCTACAAAGAATGGTCGCCAGAAAAATGTGGAGCTCGAATTGTAAGCAGGAAAATGTATTTTCCTGACGACCTTTTTTATTTAAATTGTAATTGAGCTTGCAAAAAAACGAGATCGAGAAACATAGATTACTAAAAAAAATTGTAAAATCGCTAAATACCTTTACATCCTATACCGGTTTCCCTAAATATACCGGCTGCTCTAAAAATTACCGGCTTCCCAAATTACATGTACTGGCTTCCCTAAATACATCGGCTTCTCTAAATTTACCAGCTAGCCTAACTAATATTTTCACCCCTCGCCACTGCATGCTATTTAACTACGTCGAAACTTGTCATTTTTAAAATTGATTTCTTGTCCTAAATATGATTTACACTTTAAAAAGTGAAAAATACATAGCAATAACAACTTAATATATATACAACTTAGAATTACTTCTATAAGAGCAATATTCGAATTTTTCCACAACAAGGTGGTATATTTTAGGGAGACAATTTAATTAATATCGTCAGATTTCACGCTTACGAGTTCGTTGTATGCCGTAAGCCACGTTTATGCGAAATCCAATCTTGGTAATTACAGATTTTCATTCACGTGTCAATTGGCTTGTAACATTTTCATATTAACGAATGGTTGCTATTTAATAATTACTATGTTGGTACTTTATTTGATTAATTTTAAGTTATATGTGTTTACTTGGGCTATAGTTGCGCAGTAATAGTGATTGTAATGCGATTGGTTGTAGGTTCGATTCCCGCTTTAGTAATTTATTTCTTTCTTTTTTAGGTTTACATTGTATCCCGCATATAGCAGGGTAGGCAGAGGGAACCTAAGAACCTAGCGTAAAACACTCCGTCCCCCACTTTCCACCGAATTGAGGCTGAGTGCTGAGTGGCGGAACTCAACGCCGCGCTTTGCCTTCTCACCAAACCCAGGAAATGAAAATATTAAACTTTTACATTTCCTAGAGCGTAGTAAATGATTATATTTAATTTATATTAACGCTTACTCGGTCTGGTAACACAAATAACGGCAAATTCCACCATTCAAAATAATCAGCAGAGTATTCAAAGATAACCTAGTGACAAGACATCTCGTTCCCCAGTTTCCTAATGATTTCAAACCATTCATATTAAATGACGCAACTCTACGCTGCGCTTTTTCTTTCTTTTTCAAAAATGCAAATATCTTTGGTTATATTAATTGGGCGTCAATTTTGTTGTTGGTCATATTGGATTCTAATTACATACATTGATTATAAAATATATAATTAAAGTGAGAAAGGAGCTGCTTATCGGTTATTAGAACATCTTCCAAGTCGATCTTAGTAAATTTTTATTTGGATAGACAAGTATATGGGCCTTGTCTTTTGAGGCAGTAATTTTGTACAATATATTAATTAGTAAATATAGAAAAAAAAGGAAGAAGGAGAAATTTGTAACTGCATCTCTTGAAATACGTTAAAATTTTATTATTTTTATATTTTTTCGATCAATTAATACTTCGATACGTTGAGTTCCGCCACAGCACGCAATGCCTTAATTCGGCGGAAAGTGGGGAACGGAGTGTCTTAACACTAGGTTCCCTCTGCCTATCATGCTATATGCGGGATACAGCGTGAAGCTATGTATGTATTAATACTACAAAAAAAGTATTTTTTGATCTAAAAATGTCCATATAACATTTATATTCACTCATATAACCCAACCAAGTGACATAATCCCCAATTCAATAACAAACAATCAATTATAATACCATTTGATTCAGCATCATAATCGCAACTCCACAGACACTTTGAAACGCGATTCCCATCATCCTTTGAGTATTATCAATTTAGATTTCCACCATCAAAATCGTCATGTCATGTAACGCACATTACTTGTGCAGTTTCCGACGTGCCGTTGTGCAAATCATCGGTGAACGATCTTTTAATCTTGAAAGGAAATGACAGAATCTAACTGGAAAATATGTTGGTCTTATACTTAATGATAGGGTCGTTTGAGATTGTGATCAACTTATTTAGTTATTGATCTGTCGGATTAAATGATTTTGGATTTGATTTCTAGTCGGAGGTATTTTGAAGTGTTTTCATTTCTATATGTCGTGACGCAGTTGCACAAGCGTGCGACTGTAAACGCTACAGGTTCTGGGTTCGATTCCACTCCAGGAAATGGATTTTTTCATTTCCTGGGTTTGATAAGAAGGCAAAGCGCGGCGTTGAGTTCCGCCACTCAGCAGTGAATGCCTCAATTCGTCGGAAATTGGTGAACGGAATGTCTTAACACTAGGTTCCCTCTGCCTACCCTGTTAAATGCGGGATACAGCGTGAAGCTATGTATGTACCAGTATGTTCATTTTCTAGCTCTGAGATAGGGGAGAACGGAGTGTCTTGATTAGATGTTCTCTCATATGCGGTAGAAAGCGTAAACCTGTAGATTTATTTGGTTCGCGCAATTTGATATAGAATCAAGAGTAATATGAATATTTTTTTATAACATGAATTCATAATATTAAAAAACAACGAAAAATGTTGTTTTACCATTAATTATTATAAAAAATAATGATATTTATACTTGAATACATTACTCAGAGACATCAATTAATATTTAAATCATAAAACGTAGTATATATGTATGTATCTATGCCAATTTAACACAATCTAAAATCCGGTAAACGTATCGGCTGACAACAAAGGAAGAAATCTCTCTAGTCACTGATACTAACTAGATTATGACATTTTCCAACATGAAATGGGGTATCATGGAGGCAATCGCAGTGGGAGAGTCTCATTGTAAACGCGACTGGTTGTGGGTTCGATACTCCACTCGTGGCAATGATTATATTTAAATTATTTTCATTTCACCGCTCTTTTAAGACACCGCTGCTCAATATGTAATGTCCCGAAGGCGGGCGGAATGGCGAACGGAGTGTGTTGACAGAAGGTTCTCTCCGACTACCCTGCTATGCGGGATATAGCTTGAAACTACTTTATTTGCTTTTTTATATAAAAAAGTATCTTTGGGATAATATACATGAGAATATATGAGATATGTTAAAGAATAATAAAACCTTAGTAGAGGTATTTACGTATATTTATAAAAAAATAATTATTAATATTAATAACATAAACTTTGGTATTAGACTTTTACTAACTATATTAATATTAAATTAAATAGACGATAATGTTATGAATATTCTCATCTGAAACTCAGTAAGCTAAATAATTATTATTACTTTATTAAGAGAAGAAATTCCTCAGTATTCCATAAATTTATCGTATCGGGTCCATCGCGTTGCAGTGAGAGAGGAGATTGGAGCAATGCCTGGAACTTCCGGCCAAAGTATAGGCTTGACTCTTTTAAATTTTGCATTAGTTTTCGCCTACATTGTCCAAGCTCATCTTTCTACCTAACATATATATGTCACATAAAGGATATGATATATATCATATAGACTACATGTACATACATACAATTTATACATTTCTATATATTAATTACTGAACACTAAACGGATAATGGTAGGATATCCTAGCAACGTCTTCCGGCACATAATGTAAGTTAGGATACGCTTTCACCATCATTTGCTGGTTGACTACAGCAAAAGGTCGCGACGATATGCTTTCAATTGACGGCAAAGGTCTTAAATCGATACTAGGCAGAGGCTCTTCTTTATTGCGCATAGGTGACATGAAAGGAGGCTGACTTATTGGCACTGAGTAACTTATCACGTTATTATACATGTACTGAGGATCTGAATAGTTTACAGGAATCTGATAGTTAGGTTCCACTCGAGGTTCAATTTCTATGAAGGTCTCCCTAGTGGTGTATAACGCTGGATTCCCATACGACGTGTCCAGTCTGTTCTTCCGACGGGGACGGTATTTGTAGTCCGGATAATCGTGCATGTGCTTCAACCTCAACCTCTTGGCTTCGTCTATGAATGGTCTTTTCTCTGTCTCATCTAAGCTCTTCCACTCTAAGCCGAGCCGCTTAGAAATTTCCGAGTTGTGTAATTTAGGATTCATCATGGATATTTTCTTTCTTTGCAGCCGAGACCACACCATAAAGGCGTTCATCGGTCGTTTGATGTGATACGGATTGGAATTCCTTGGGAGTTTCGGCAACTTTGGCGTTGTAGACTCCAGTTGATATGCCATTACGATTTCCCAACGAGGTTACAAGCATATCATGACTGAGCTAGGACCATGGTTTTGCAAAACTAATACATCACAGTCTTGTATTGCACATTGCATAGATTACAACAAATGGGTCGATTTATCTAACAATTGAGATCGCGTAAAAGCTATCAAGTCCGCGACCGAGCCAGCACTGATGACCGGTTCCGAAGCGGACTGCTCCGAGCGCTGTCATTAGACCAACAATGGTCAGCGCACAATGGCAACGACAATTTTCCATGTATTATTTGCCGTTGAATAAAGAGCGGCGACAATGCATTGATTGCTCACAAATTGTCAAATGATACTGCTGTATGTTTTGTATGAGGCGCGCCTGCGAATCATCTATTAAACAATCTCCGCTGTATTCTTGTACGACCGGCGAATTACCCAATGACGAATGTGAGCCCGAGCCGAAGATACGCCAATATACTCTTAACCAAGTTAAGAAATTATACTTGGAAACAAATTTTACGGGAAATGAAATAAAAATATTATATGTACATGTATATTACGTACAATTTTAGGATTTTTTTATATAATACTCCTTGTACATAGAATATATTTTTTTTGTTTACTACACTTTATGGTTCTTTATCTATACACATCATCCGCCATCTTTTTATTGAATATCTAGTGAAGTATCACTTTGGGTTCCGATGTCCTCTTCGAATCGCTATTAATAAGTAGGATAAACTGCTTTTCTTTGTCATTCCGTAGTCTGTCTTTGTAAAATAATATATTAAATATAAATAAAAACGCCTGTCGTGGCGCAGAGGCACAAGCGTGCGACTGTAAACGCGACAGGTTGCGGGTTCGATTCCCAATCCAGGAAATGGATATTTTCATTTCCTGGGCTTGGTAACAAGGCAAAGCGCGGCGTTGAGTTCCGCTACTCAGCACGCAATGCCTCATTTCGGCGGAAAGTGGGGAACGGAGTGTCACTAGGTTCCCTCTGCCTACCCTGCTATATACGGGATACAGCGTGGAGCTATGAATGAATGAATGAATTAAGGTAATAATTTTTGTTATATTATTTATTTCCGAGAAGAAATTTCAACTTAACTCATAACCAACCTACGATCTAGTTAATTCTTACATAAATTATTATCAAGTATCTATTAAAATCTCATATAAAACACAAATGTATAGGTGTTTTCGCAATTGAAATGTAGATTAGGTGTATTATGAACTAGTATAAAGGTATAGTGAGGTGTGGCTTAATCTTCGCTCATAATGCACCATTGACTATCGAACAGGGGGCATCAACCTTTTTTTTAGCTTAACGCTTATACCTGCTTAACAGGGTTGTCAGAGAGAGCCTAAACACTCGACTTTCCATCGTATAAAGAACATTGAGCTTTGTGTGGCACATTGCACCTTGTCACATCAAAGTAAAGAAAAAAGCATAGTTTAAATATAATCATGGAGAAAGAAATCAATATAAATTTAAAAAATACCTGTTTAACTAATATTTCTGCCACTCTAATTATCATTTCCCGTGTGGCATTGAATTCAAGATCATCGCGCTTACTGTTAGACGTCTCACTACGCCACGGTGGGTTTTTATTTTATTTTTATGTGTTTTAACTTCTTAATATTATTTAATACAGCTTTTCTTGCATCGGATTAAAATAATCTAGCCAAAATTTACTTAGATGTCCACAATCGAACGGAAAGCGGAGAACGAAGTATCTTAACACTATATTCTGTAAAAAAAACCATATATATAAAATAATAACAATTTATAAAAAATATTATGCTTTCCCTCTATAGGCTATATATCACCAATTGTTACACTGTAGGCTTGGTTGTTACAAATAACTTATCTAGTATTAAGTAACTGACCGTTTTGTGTAGAGCAATATAGTACACTTGTTATTGTTACTATTTGTAAGTTACTAGCGTTAAATAACACTTTGTATTTTACTAGAGAACTACCATGACTTCACCGGATGTGAGAATTGTTAGGAATTCAATATATAAGAAATTACTTGCGGAATACAGCGTGGACTATAAAACAAGAATTCGCCAAATATGTTATGATATGTTCCGGTTCGATGGCATGTAAACCAGGTTTTCCCCTTTCCCACCCATCCTTTCCCCAAAATTTGGTGGTTCCGATAGTGGACTACTACATTGTCCTCCCCTTCCATCTGTGTCCTCTAGGTTGGCTACTCATCTACAACATCTCTGGTGTTGGAAATGTTCATGGGCAAAGGTAACCACTTATCATCCGGTGGTACCTTCTGTTCGTTTGCCATCTGTTATCCATAAAAAAAAGTGAGAACTGATGTAAAATCATAAAATAATATCATATGCTTAAACTTCACGAGATGAAAAAGCGTGTACTTACATTAATCTACCATTAAGTATTTACACAAGATGGTAAAAATTTCAAATTGGCGAATTGAAGTACGGCCAAAGTTCCATCATAATATAAATACAGGGGTTTAGACGTGAACAATGAAAATTCAAAAGCTTTAGGTGTAGTGGGGTCTAACGGTAAACTATTGGATTGAGCTCTAGTAAAACAAAGCACGGCGTTGAGTTCCGCCACTATACACGAAATATCTTGAATTCAACACGCAGGAAACATAGAGGAAAAAGAAGTGTCTCAACATTATCTTCTCTGCCTACCCTGCTAAGAAAAAAAAAAAATTAAACAAAAAATGCATTATCAATTATTTTTTTTTAAATTCTTCATCTATAAGCTACTAGCGACATCTCTTATTAATTATTGGGAAAGCAGGGAATGTTTCAAGCACTGCCATCTATCGTGATATCTTTGAACTATTTAGTATGGAATAGTTTGTTAGACATTTTTAACTTTGCACAAACTCAACGTCACCTGTTGGTTCTTTTATCAATATGTAGTTATACAATACCGTTTGCTAGATGGCGTTACGTACACATTTGTTAAAGCTTAGACCAAAGGTTCCAAACTTTATTCCGTCGTAGACCCCTCGTCATGTGTTTCAGTTTTAGATAGATCCCCTGCTATTTACCTTGAAAGACTTAAATTTTTATTTTATTAATTTTATTTTGATTTTTGATTTTAAAATAATTACAATACAGTTTTACACATTTATTAATTGAATTTAAATAAATGAAATAAATTTATTTAATAGGAGAGATGAACTTGATTGTTTAATAATAAATTATCAATGATATTATATTTATTTATTTTTTTAATGTCAAAATTATATTTATAACACTTTTTTTGTAATTTCTTGCCATTGACCCTATTTTCATTTCATAGACCCCCAATTTTTTTGTCGCCCACGTAGACCCCCTTGCAGTTCTTCATCGACCCCTGGGGGTCGATATAGACCACTTTGGGAATCACTGGCTTAGACTATGATTACAATTCAATTTGTTTTTAGTAAATAGAATTTTATCATTGTAAATATCGTTTAGTGTGGTTTATTACCATATTTGTTTTTATTTTAATAATGTATTTTTATTTCAACTCTTTTAAAAAAATCTAATTTTTGTAATAAAGAATTTATTACAAAAAAAAATTAAAAATGAATTCAGATTCATTACTAGAATTTAAAAATAAATTCAGATACGTTTCCTTTTACGATAGAAAATCTTTTTAGGCCGTTGTAACATAGCAAGGCGATTGACTGTAAACACGATGGTTATGTATTCGAACCCCCTCGGGGTAATGACTATATTTAAGTCATTTTCATTTTCCCACTCTCTCTCAAAACGCGGTGCTGAAGTCCGCCACCCAATATAAAATGTTTTGAATTCGAACGGAAGCGAAAAACGGAGTGTCTTGACCCTAAGTTTTCTTGCTTTTTGAGTTAGATAGTGCCTGCTAGCTAGCTGCCTTTATACACGATATTTTTAGGTATAATCTCTACTCGGGTTAATAATAAATTATAATAAAAATAATTTAACGCTTGTCGTGGCGCAGAGACATTCCCACTCCAGGAAATGGAATTTTTCATTTCCTGGTTTTGGTAATAAGGCAAAGTGCGGCGTTGAGTTCCGCCACTCAGTACGCAATGCCTCAATTCAGCGGAAAGTTGGGAACAGAGTGTCTTTAACACTTGGTTCCCTTTGCCTACCCTGCTATATGCGGGATACAGCGTGAAGCTATGTATGTATGTATGTAGTTTAATTTTCCCTGGTAATTAAGGGTTGAGTACTCCTGGTTATTTAAGGGGTACACTAGGTCACTAAGGGGATTAAACAAGGAGGTGGAGTACGGAGTGTCTTGGCACTAGGTTTTCTCTGCCCAGCGGCAGTAAGAAAAAGCTATCAACTCTCTACATAGAGCTATATATATATAAAGAAAACTTGTCAACTATATTTTCTTGGCAAGGACTCTGTAATAAATCTCAATAAACGTAAATAGATGCACAGCCTCACGGCGGACCGTTTGAAAACATAAAACTGAGGCTTAAAACCCGCAATAACAATAAGTTACAGCTTATGCCTTGCTTATACTGTACGACTTTTTCGTTAAAAAATATTTTTAAATTTAGTTGATATTTATATATTTTTGTTTTCATATTTTTTTATTGATACATACATAGCTTGATATATCTGCTTTTCGTTTTTGCTTCTATGGAGAACAAGAAGTTTGGTAATTTGCGTTAATAAGCAAACTACTACTGTACACCTATCGTGACGCAGAGGCACAAGCGTGCGACTGTAAACGCGACAGCTCGTGGGTTCGATTCCCACTCTAGGAAATGTAAAATTTAGTATTTTCATTTCTTGGGTTTGGTAACAAGGCAAAGCGCGGCGTTGAGTTCCGCCACTCAGCACGTAATGCCTCGATTCGACCAAAAGTGGGGAACGGAATTGTTGAAAGAGAATGGAGTGTCTTAACACTAGGTTCTCTGGTTCCCTCTGCCTACCCTGCCTTATACGGGATACAGCGTGAAGTTAAAAAAAAAAAAAACTACTGTATGAAGGTATATACAATATTATGTATAAAATATATACATAAATATTGCTATATATAATTTAATACCGAAATTAGAAAGTTAGACGTGAAAGGATAATTTTATATCATTTTTGGAAGCAAGGAGTATGTATGAAATTTGGCATACTTAAGGTTTACCTATATGAAAGATAAGTCATTATTTTTAATATATTGCCTTAGACTAAATTAGTAAAGTAAATATTACACATTCTGTATATTTAAAATAAAAAAAGTAAGGTACTAGCTGTACCTGCGCGCGTTGTTACGCCAACAACTAAAAAAATCGATGACATACAGACAAACATTCATTTTTATGTATAAATATTTGGCATATCTAGCAATAAGTGATTTACAAATTGCCAACATAACGCATAGTTTATGCGTAAAAGGGGCTACTTGTGTAATAATTAAACCTCGATTTTCTTTTTGACAAGAACACAAAGAAAACCAAGACTTCAAATTAAATGCACTTAAGAGTAAAATTATTACAAATAACCCAAAAACTACTTGTCAGATCTTAACTTAACTTAAATAGCATCACATCAGAAGCACCACATTAAGAATCATCATGATTAAGTCATCCAGTAAAAAGTTATGAGATCCTCCTCCTCCTCCTCCCTTTTCAAATTCGGTTAAAAACAAAAAAAAACTTAAATAAAATACAAAAATATAATTTAATAAAATAATAAAATACAAAATCGTATCGCACGCTACAAACGCACACTTTCCTCTGACGACAGTGGCGCGGTCGCTTTTTGTATTTCACATTATAGCTTTATAGGATCTTATTTTCATAAATATGGCGGCTTAAATACCCCCTTTATGTCGGCGGTGATTTACAAACACCCGTGTTACTGCAACTTTACGAGACTGAATAAATTCACAGGCATTTATTTCAGTTTAGTTTTGGTTTCAATTGCTGGGATATCTTGAAGGTTTTATTATTGAAAATTATAATTTTTTAAACATACCTGTATATTAATATAAATATGTTGTTGTATATTCATTATACAAATAAGGTATTATTTATTTATTTATTTATTTTATTCTTTATTACACCAACAACAATTATAACAAAAACAAAAAGAAAAACAAAAGAAGTAAGTAAAATTTTGGTGTAAAGGCGGCGGCGGTCTCAATTAGTAGGTATTCTTTTATGTGTGTTATCTCATAACTTTTTACTGGATGAATTAATTATGATGATTCTTAATGTGGTGCTTCTGATGTGATGCTATTTAAGTTAAGTTAAGATCTGACAAGTAGTTTTTGGGTTATTTGTAATAATTTTACTCTTAAGTGCATTTAATTTGAAGTCTTGGTTTTCTTGTCAAAAAGAAAAACGAGGTTAAGGTATTATTTAACTTTTTTCATTTTTTTTTATCTTCAAGGGTGAACTATATGAAATTAAAGTCTATTATCGTCTACACCTGTAAAAATAATTTATTTTTAAAATATAATAGAAATTCAGTTAATCATCTATTAATCCCTATTGTTGATGTAACATAAATAAAAGTAGCTAGACGTCAGAATACCTATAAAACCCAGCACACAGACCTTGAAGGTTATGACCTATGAACTGAACTGTCGCTTCTTTTAATTATCTCCGGTCCAATCTGTCTGTATACAACTAACTTAAGATAAAAAAAAAGTCGATTAAAGTGAATAAATATAGAATATATTGCCTGTAACTATACATTGAAAAAAAGTAACAAAAGGTACAATGTACGATGTTCAGTGAAATCTACAAAAAAATATATATTTACACACATATACACGATAAAAGTGAATCTTTGAAAGGGCATGAATTAAGTGTAGAATTATTAGAGATTTCCAATATATCACTTGCTAAGTCCTTTAGACGTATGACATAGGTACATACATACTTCACGCTGTATCCCACATACACTCTTAGCCGGGTAAGCAGAGGGAACTTAGTGTTAAGACACTCCGTTCCCCACTTTCCGCCGAATTAAGGCATTGCGTGCTGAGTTACGGAACTCAACGCGCTTTGCCTTGTTACTAACACTAACCCAGAAAATGAAAATATCCATTTCCTGGATTGGGAATCGAACCCGCAACCTGTCGCGTTTACAGTCGCACACTTGTGCCTCTGCGCCACGACAGGCGTTGATATAAGTAGGTATCTCTTTTTAGAGTCGCTTATAAGTTACATTGTGTTTCAAATCTCAAAGAACAAAAAAAGAGAAAGAAAGAAGAAGAAGAAAGAAGTCACACTTCAAAGATGACCTCAAGTAATATTTTTTTATTTCTTTTTAAACTTCACGCTGTATCCCGCATATAGCAGGGTAGTCAGAGGGAACCTGAGAACCTAGTGTTAAGACACTCCATTCTCTTACAACAAATCCGTTCCCCACTTTCCGCCAGATTGCAGCATTGCGTGTTGAGTGGCGGAACTCAACGCCGCGCTTTGCCTTGTTACCAACCCCAGAAAATGAAAATACTTGAAGACATATTAGCTAGTTTTTATTTTATTATATAGAGTATCGTATAGTAATAACAAACAAATAAATACAAATGCAAAGTAGAATAGAATGAAATGTCGCCCTCCCGCCGATAATAACGCTCGTGTCGCTCTTTACATGGCATTTTACTGTTAAGCCAGTCCGAAGATTTCTTTTGAAAGTTCTATAATGTTAAGTTGTTTAAATCTCGTCCTTAGGACGACGAAGGACATGGGTTCAATTTAAATGGTAATTAGATATATTTTTTTTTTGGTCAAAAGACCAGGCATATAACGTTTTTTTTATTATATTGTACATTTTGAGATCTTTGATTTTCACCATTTTTACACATATTAAATGAAACTATTTTAACCGGAAACGGACACGTTTAATCCGGTTCCCTCCTGATGCAGTGGGACACCGCCAGATTGAAACACAAGAAGTTGTAGATTCGATTTCCTCTCGATGGAATGATTATATTTAAATTATTTACACTTTTTCACTCTGCACACCCTAATAGACATCCATCACTAGCTTTCGCTTTTATAACACTGGAAGAATACTTGTAGTTGTAGATGCACAACAATTGCAAAACAACAATCCAATTTATACAAAATTAAATTTATAGTTAGCACATATTTATATATATAATTTTTAATTTAACGATAAATGTTCATAATTTTATTTTTACAATAAAATAAATAATAAACAACTACATTAACAAGGAAGATATCTGAAGATACATCTTCATAGCAGAACACCATGCGTAATAGAATTTTCGCCTCCTCTATGCCTCTATTGATGCGATATTTTTATATCCTCCGTTCAATACAAGACGCCCGTTTTGTGCGAGCTTTTCTGCTTTCTTATTCACTTATAATACA